>JAPYZN010001405.1:1715-53310 GCA_030522865.1 Psyttalia lounsburyi | reverse complement strand
TTAAAAATTAATTAGACAAATTTGTCCTCTGCCCTTTTCAATTTATTAATTTTTTCTCCGAGTTGAGTTGAGTCACTCAAAAAATCCGCGTAAATGGTAAAAAAATAATTGAAAAATCCCGAAAATTAGGGAAAAAAAATGGAATTAGTAAGAAATAGAGACCCAGCGGAACGTGAAGACACGCAGAGCTCACTGATAATTGGAAGCACGTATTGCTTTAAAATCGATTGGGGTTCGTAAACCAGAGGGGGCGGCAAAATGTGGGGAGGAGGGGGGAGGGTTTAGGTACGTGCGACGTGGGCGATCTAGAGAACTGACACACGCCGGCAGTTTCCAGGCGGTAACGCGGCGCGTTCGCACGCCCACCTGTTGAAACCGGAGCCCCCTCCTCTCTTCCCCTCGACCCGACTAGAAGGTGGAATCGAGAAGGAGAGCCTACACCAACGGCGTTATGTATAGTAGCGGCGCACGGGCCACGAGACCCGCTCATTCATTATACCTGTACATATGTACAGTCTTTTAGTAAACCATTTACGTCAAATGGGAGATGGAAATTAACAAATTGTGTGGTCATCCCCCCTTTCCAACGTCCAATAAATTCTTAATTATTTATCAGATAAAAAAAACATTGTCTCGTCTCTCCTAAAATTTTTTAACCAACAATTAAATAACCGGCTATTAAAAATTTATTAATCAAAAATTCTCTCCACGAGCTCTCTCCCAACAATTTCCCCTTTTTAAACAAAATAAAAATATGAAAGATCTCTAAAAAAATTCAGTTCATACTGTCCGAGGAAAGGAAAATTGTCTTTTATCTCGTAAAATTTTTTAAACAATTTAATAAACAATTTAATGGGAGATTAAAAATTGATTAACGGAAAATTCTTCTTCCGACGAACCTCGCCCTAATCATTTCCATTTTTAAACAAAATAAAAATACAAAAGATATTAAAAAAAGCTATTGATATTGTTTTTATGATCCCCCCCCCCCCTCCCCCCGCCACCCAAAAAAAAAAAGTCAATCTCACCGATGATATCTCGCCTCTAAATATAAAATTCAGTATCAGCTGTTTTCCATGCATACGATATAAGCAGAAAGAAAGAGCGATTGCATTGTTGTCTTGTCCGAGAGATCACCCGCGAGGGTATCGGCCTTCGAGTCGTATTGATACGATTGCAAAGAAATTAAAAAAGTTTATAATAAATTTTTTCTCAAGAAGAAAAAAAGTTTAGCATCTCGCTCAACATTTCTCTCGTCCCCACACATAGACAATGATCATTTTTTTTTTTTTAAATTCCCGCATTGAATACCAACAAGTGGGTTAGAGTGTGTGCGTCCGGTTTTTATCGGTATGTCTCGGTTGCATCGCAACGCAGACAGACCAAGTGAAAACATCAATTAACACTGATTCCGTTGTGAAAAACACTTTATCGTTATCCGCGATACAGCACTTATGCACTGGCTAATATTACATGCGATTCTCATTCCCTTTAAATCATTCAAACGTCGCGACAGATTAATCATTCGCTTATTTTCATTCTCGATGATCATATTCTTATCGTGGGGTGAGTTTAAATTCATCAAGTGGTTAAATATTCCATGAATATACTTGACGAGTTGATTCTCACTCGGATAACAAGAACAATTTCGTTGAAAATTAGGAAATTAAATAAATCATTCCGAGGGAAGTCTCCGAGATCGTCAACATAAATTTTCAATTTTTTTTTTCACAATAAAATTGATAATTCCCATTAAAAATGATTAAAATAAATTATAATCAATGACAAAATTGACATTAACGTCCACCAATTGACCTGATAATAAAAAACATTAACGTCCACCAATTGACCTGATAATAAAAAATCTTGAACAATTGAAGTGGAAAATTGAACGAATAATTTTAAACAATCTCATCGCGACTGCTGCGCCTGATAAAACGATAAAAATTCGATAGAGGGATAGAAAAATAAGAGGAGAGCGAGGATAGAATAAAAATGAAGAGTGAAACAAAAGGAACAGTGGAGAGAAGTGGAGAGTCCGAAAGTTAAAAGGGAATCCATCCATAAATAAGAAGGTGAGCACTCGCGCACGGGCTTCGGCAAAACGGGACGGATCGTCGGGCAATCTCCAACGGAATAATAATGCGGGTTTTGAAATAAAACGCAGTCGCGTTCCTACACCGAAAACCCCCTTCATGGTATCCCACTCCCGGCGTTTGCTAACATTTTCCCTTTCTTGTACCACTCGTAATACCCACACTGGAGCCCTCATAGAGAGATGGGCCCAGATCAAACACTGAAAATTACAGCATTGTGAGCATTCTTTCCTCTCGTATATTTTTTTATCCCTTTATTTTTCGGATAATACCGCTCTTTTGGTGTCTCAGGGGCTTTTTTCATGCCCTCCATTACATCTCCCGAGATTATCTACATACAAACTATTTTATATAAATTTTTTTTTCCCGTTATATATCAGGAAATAAATCGAAAAGTCCCCGTATTTAAGACAGAATTCGTTAAACATTTTCGCGAAAATTAGGAAATTCCTTTACCTGAATTTCAGTTATCGCTGTATCCCCTGGTATTCACTACTTCACTTGCACATTTTCACATTGCAAAAGTAATATTCATAGGAAAACCGCACAAACTCTCGTTATTGACTACTTCACTTACACATTTTCACATTGCAAAAAATTATATTTATAGGAAAACTGCAAAAACTCGCGTTAATAATCGGTTTTTCACATTTCGAGGAAGAAAAGAAGAGACAGAATCAATATTGGTTGTGCCAACAGGAGGGACACGTGCCTACTGGTTTGTGGGCCTAATTGTTCCGTACACTCAAGCCTCAGGGACGTATTTGTTTAATGTAAACAAGTGTCGGCGCCTTGGGGCCCAGATGTAAACACAACCTACTCGGTAGTTTCGATTACCACCGGCTCTTTCAACCACACCTCAGCACCTTATTTAATTCTGAAATTATTCCTATCTCTGATTTTCAAAGTGTACAGAAAATTGTTTCTCGTCAAATTGAATCGTATAATAATATTTTTAAATTAACAATAATTAATTCCAGACGTCTGGAAGGGGCTTAATTTTTTTTTGATATCCAATCTCAAATTTAATTTTTTTTCAGACAAAAAAAATTAATACATGAAATAATAATGAAAAAAACGACATCTTCAAAATTCAGAATTTCAGACGGTCGATTGGCCTACGTGAAATTATTTAGACTATCTAATTATTTATGAACGAAAGAAAATATTTTAAGGTTTTTATAGGAATTTCCAATTCTTCCCCCAATTGACTTAAAAAAATTGCCAAATTAAAAATAATTAGCTCCAGAAGTCCTTAATTTGTTTCAAGTCATTTAACTGTCAATTGATTTTTTTAATCCAGACAAAAAATTATTTAAAAAATAATGATGAAAAAAAAATATCTTTAAAATTTCGAATTTTATCCAGTGTCTCATGTGAAATTATTTAGACAAATCTAATTATTTATTTACGGAAAAAAGGCATTTTAAATAGGAAAATGTTGCAAAATGTTATTTGGCTAAAGCGCATTCGGTAAGAATTTCCAATTTCCTCCCCCCAATTTGTCTGAAAAATTTGCAGACCAAAAATAACCAAAGTAGAGCTACTTTAAATATCTATTGATGCATTTGCATGTCCCCAATACCCCAAAAGGAAATTTCCCAATCGCAAAACCGAAATCGTCCATCTGTCCCCCCCCCCCCGCCCCCCAAAGAATGCTCCTTATCAATTTATTTATAGTATATTGTCCTGAAGATGACGAGAGCTTCTTTCACCAGAACAATAATCTCTGCATCGCGGTGGACTGTGGGATTCACGGCGGTAGTTATAAAAGCAGCCACACGTGCGTAGATAATCGGCCAGCGTGTGTGCGCCCGTGCACTTAACAAATATGCGATGCATCGGTCCAAAGAAAACCCACACATACCATAAATAAATCAAACAAAAATAAAAAAAATAAAAAAACGAAAAGAAAAATAAAAACCATGGGGGCACCCAGTTTTCGTTATCAATGCGACTTATCCGCGAAATGTAAACCAGAAATGGGCAAAATTATTCTTCATCTTTTCCAGAAACCAAAGTCAAAATTCGCATAAAAATAAAAATAAAAATAACGCCAAAGAGAATAAAAAATTGAATACAGACGAGAATAGAAAAAAAATCCTCCCAATGATTGTTGGCAAAAATTTTGCCATTCAAATATCCTCCGAAATGGCTTCGCCATTTTTAAAAATCACCTGTTCATCGATTGTTTATCGGGCGAGCTGAATAAAAGGAATCAATCGTGAAACATGAAAATTAATGATATTACCAATTCATTCGTTCAGCAAATTTCCTCCCCCCCGCCTGCGATTAAATGTAATCTTTCATTTTTAAAATTTATTAAAACATACGTAAACAGTTTTGCAAATGGGTATATAATGCACGTGTACATGTCCTCACGTACACATACATCGACACATACAATATACAGAGCTAACACGAGAAGAGACAACAGTGGGAGCGTGCACATACAAGCCCCGGGTCGCGAGCGAATCGCGAAAAGGCCTTTACGGAGTGCGGAGCACGATCGAGATACGGTATCGGCCAGCATTTCGAGTGAATATTAGCGTAATGAGCTCGATAGCCGGGCGATACGAGAGATTTTAACCCGTCCGTACCGTCACGTACCACGATTCTACCCGACGATTCCCCCTCCCTCTGCCCTCCCCCTTATGGCATTCTCCTACTGTTGAGTTTTCCGCCCCACCCAGTGAAATTGGGCCTGAAAATTGAATATTCAAAGGTGAAAAAAATTCTCATTATTGATCTGGATAATCGAGTGAGGGACTTTCGGGCCCAAGAATATTAACCCACTGTTAGAAAATAAATGAAATTTCATGGATCGTTTGCCAGTAGTGTCCAGGACAGCGAATTTGAGTTGGGGATGAAAGAACCGGGAAATTTCCAGTTTCGCGGAAAATTCCGGAATATTCCCGAATTTTGAGCAGTGTAAAAATAAAAATTCCTCAGTGTCCTTAAATTTCCATTAAAATAAATATTTAGGAACCAGTTACACGGAATATTCAGTAAAATCTGAATTTTCATGAATTTTCTTCCCTGGGATTATTTTCAGTGTCATTGTCCTGAAGATTTAGGAATGCCTTCGCCCAAATTTTCAGAATGTCTATTAATTTTCCGGGTCAAGTGAATCTGATATTTCCACTTCTCAATGATTTTTCATTGCAATCATGAATTTTCAGGGACAAAATTCCTTGAAACTCCAGTGAAAATTGAATGCGATAAAAATTTCCGAGTATTCTACTGGAAAATTCAGACAAAAATTTTTAACAGCGCATTACGCAGAATAAATTAATGTTTTATTTAACTGCAGTGTTAATTTTTTTTTTAGAATCAAATAATAGGCGAAAGCGATTTTGGAATATTGTGAGGTGAGTTTAAAATGAATCTTGAATATTTTAATAATTTTAATTGGAGGCGTAATTGAAGGAAATTATAGATTCGTTAATGGACGTTATCTCAGTCTCTATATTCGTAATCATCACGGAAAAAATGTGATAAATAATCGTGAATCACGAATCGTTCCTCCAACAATGAGAATAACCAATCAATCTATCATGAAATAACAAATAAATCTCATAAATTCCGTACGATAGGGCATTTTTTTCCGACAATAGCGCTAAACTAATAAATAAATAACTGACAAATTGTCACGTACAGCGATACAAAAAATTCGCCTCAACTGGCCGTAATTTGATAATAAAAATCGAGGTAAGAAGCTTGTGGAAGCTTGAATTTCCTATAATCGGGCTGATGGAGTGGGCAAAGGGGGTGAAGAGAGAGAGAGAGAGAGAGAGAGAAGTGAGAGGGAGTGAGAAACGCGCCGAGACACCATTCCAGCGATGCCGGAGCCGTGTCCCGGCAGTGTCTCGCGGGAGGCTGGAGTGACACTACAATGCTGTGTAGCAATTTGTAGGCTCGCCCTTCGTTCCTCTCCATCTCTCTTTCCCTCACCGCTAAACCCACTGGGTTTAAACTCTCGTCGATGCACGTGTGTACGTAACCACCAACGTCTTCGATCAATCGTCGATTCGTCTTTTTGTTTTCTACATTTATACGCCTTCTTGTACTGCCAACATGTGCACAAATAATTTAAGATCATTTTTTAGATCATTGATCGTTTCTTTTGACAACATTTTTCGGGGATTTATTGGCAATTTTTTTATCCAATTGAAAAAAAAGAGTAATAATTATACTGAACATTTGGTCGGTATTAAATTCTTGTCAAAAGAACATTTAATTATAATTTAATATAATTTGAAATTGAAGGGGCAGAGTTTTAGGGGAAAAAAATCGAGGAAGGCTAAATTAATTTTTTCAATTACAACAATTGAAATTATTCTACAATTTCTCCATTTTTAAGTGAGAAATGTCTTTCGGAAGAGAGAAGTGAGAGATTGTTGCGGAATTTGAAGCCTCGGATGAACAATTTTCCCCTGATTTTTATTAAACTCTCCCTCAACTCTCGGGTCTTTTCCTCCGTTTTCTCCCCAGTTTCTTCGGCTGTGCACCGATGGCCGCCTCCACCGATCGACACTGATAAACTGTACGCGGCCAAGTGGAGAACCAGAGGCGCGCATACACTCCACTGTACTTTTAACACAAGTTGAAAGAAGAGGGGAAAGAGAAATAAATAAAAAGGGGGGGAGGAAAAAAAAATGGCAGAGGACACAGAACAGGCCGAGAAAGACACCGACGAGGGATTTGCGACTCTTTACTCTCCATCGGCCATTCTGCCACACACCAACTGCACAACCAAAGGATCCAGTGGTTTTTACCCCGTTGGTTTTCGATCCTTTATTGTAATCCTTATCCCTTACGTGAAATAAAAGAGGTAAGGAAGGGAAAAAAATCACAGCGAGGGAGGGGAAAAGAGCCACTCTGTCCGACACCCGTGTGACGACCGTGAGAGAGATTCAGTGTAATGCCACCAGCAGTGGAGAGACGAAAAAGATTGACTCTGATATCTGCACTATTGCCATTTATTTAATTCCAACGGTTCAATGGAGAAAAACAATGCGAAGATTGATCAAAACCACTTCACATTCCATATTTTTCAGTGAAAAGACAAATTTGGTAATTCTAGAATTTTTTTTACAGTCACCGGAAGACTCCAAAATAATTTAAAAAATAAAATTCATATTGTTTTATCAACATCTGTTCAAATTTCATATTTTTGAGTAAAAAAAAAATCTGGTAATTCTGTAATTTTTTTTAGAGTCACCAGAAGACTCCAAAATTATTTAAAAAATTAAATTGAAATTGTTTTAGCAAAGCCTCTTCAAATTTCATATTTTTGAGTAAAAAAAAAATTTGGTAATTCTGTAATTTTTTTTAGAGTCACCAGAAGACTCCAAAGTTATTTTAAAAATAAAATTGATATTATTTTATCAAAACCTTTCCAAATTTCATATTTTTGAGCAAAAAGGAAAAAAAATGGCAATGCTATAATTTTTTTAGTCCCCAGACGTCTCAAAAATTATTGAAAAAATAAAATTGAAATTAATTTATCAAAGCCCTTTAAATTTCATATTTTTGAGTAAAAAGGAACAAAAATTGGCAATTCTATAATTTTTTTCGAGTCCTCAAACGACTCCAAAATAATTTAAAAAAATTTCTTAACTCTATAATTTTGTTATTATCCCCAGACGGCTCCAAAATTAAAAAAAAAATAAATAGATATTGATCAATGAAAACCTCTTCAAAGTTCATCCTTTCGAGCAAAAAAAAACAGTTCCCCAATTTTTTAATTGCCCCCAAACAACTCCAAATAAAAAAAAATCGGTAAAATCAGAATTTAAAAAGTCAAAATTCCCCTCCCCAAAGTATCCTCAGGAGTGGGTTCACACCCTCCCCCCCGCTGAATCCCCAACGTCATTGCCCACCTCCCCCACCCCCCCGAGCGATTACAAGATGATGTCCCCAGATACTGATTTATCCGTGAACACGATTCAATAAGACCCACTATAAAATCATCGGTTATTAATTTGACGCGTCACCTCACCAGGGGGTGATTGCGGCCTCGCCGCAGGATGCCCTCGATGTACCCTCTCACGATGCGATGACTCCACAGATACCCCTAAACCCGTATTCAGCATTAAAATGTTAATGCACGCATCGAGAGTGGAAAGAGAGAGAAAAAAAAACGTAATACAATCGGAGAAATAAAATTAATGCCTTTCCACACCTCAACGAAGAGAGAGAAGAAAAAAAATTCCATCGACAAATTTATCGTGCGATCGATGTTATTCGAGCGGCGATAACGATCATTTTGCTATTGAAACAACGAACCGGATGAAATGAGGGCCCGCGTATGGGCGAAGAATATGGGAAGGGAGACGACATTAACCGCGTGGCGTTATTAACTTTGTAACACGCGGAACTAATTAGCTCTCCATCTCTCACTCTCTCTCTCTCTTCCTCTCTCTCCTTCTCGCCACTTGTGAACACGATCCAATATATCTGTAGTGTATTAACCAGACCCGGTACACGTACACACATCGAGACAATGCCTCGATGTAGTACATCATTTTCGATTAATTATCATTTTTTAATTAGTTGAAAATGAGACTACCACGAAAATGCGACAATTTTGAATATTTTGGGGGGATAAATTTAAAATATCGCACGTGATTAAACGTCATCTGAGGTTTACCAATTTTAATGGATGATTTCAGGTGTAATTAATGACAATAAATAACTACTGAGCAAAATTTGTTATCCGGGGATGTTAACAAAATTAGATTTTTTTTTTTTTCGAGAAAAATTATACAATCGGTCAGGAAAATTTCATGACTAGTTTTGTAATTTTTGACGAGTGACACGGTCTCCATGTGGTACATCATTTTCAATTAATTATTAATTTTTAATTAGGAGGAAATGAGACTAGCAAGCGTAGTCCGCGAAAATGCGGCAATTTTGAATATTTTGGGGGGATAAATTTAAAATATCGCACGTGATTAAACGTCATCTGAGGTTTTCCAATTTTAATGGATGATTTCAGGTGTAATTAACGACAATAAATAACTACTGAGCAAAATTTGTTATCCGGGGGATGTTAACAAAATTAGATTTTTTTTTTTCGAGAAAAATTATCCAATCGGTCAATAAAATTTGTTTGCCCCTCATTAAAAATTGTCTAGACGAGTGCATAATTTTTGTTTACCAACCGGAACTCTAATTTTTAATAAAAAAATTCTTTCCTTATTGAAATTTGAATTTCATGGCGCGAATGCATTAAATCCCGCAATTTTATTTAAAAAATTTGATTCTTAACGATTGACTGGAATGAAAGAAAATTGAACTATTGTTCTCCCGTCGTCCAAACGAATTTTCCCCTAGAAAAATAATATTTTAGATGTTGACTTGATAAAATGGTTCAATCATGGCTTTTTAATGACTCAATAAAGATAATAAAAAATAGTGTCAATGTAAAAACTCAAACGGAAGAAGCATTCCGATCATTACGAAATAATTGAATGAGAACCAAATGAAAAATCAAATCCCCATTGTCGGTATTGTTGATATTTATGCATTAAGATAAAAAAAAAACCACAAATAAGAGAGAAAGACTGGAGACCTGTTCCGCAAGTCCCCACGTGAAAGTACCCACAACTCAGTTGTCCCCAATGCTCCATAACCGGCACTGGTCAGACATTAAATCCTCAAACCCCAAATTTATATCAAAAAGTCCACGTGTCCGCCAGCCTTAAATTATCCCTCCAATTTAATCGGGTACTCTCATTTATCGATAGCAATTATGACTCTAATTTGGCAGTTGAAAGACCTTTAACGGGCCCGAGCCCGTTGATTATAAATCAACGGGAGCAATTCATTCGGTAAGCGAGTGTAATTAAACTTTTCACTCCATTTTACATTTCACTCTTCGTAAATTCATGATTCGATAGGGAATTATCCCTTCAATAAAATATACAATCTAATGTTTTTCCCATCTCCCATATGTGTACCCTATTTATTTATTTATTTAGTGTATTATCTCCAAAGAAATAAATAAATAAATAAACCTCGAAAAATATTTTTGAAAAAACCAAAACAAAACCAAAAAAATTCTCACTTTAACTGTCAATTATTGATGCTAATTATCATTAAAATTTAATTATTAATAAGCATAAAATCTGTTAATATATTAATCTTAATTGAATGATTTGTCTCGTTAAAAACAAGAATAATAATAATTAATAATAGGGTAGACTGGAATGAGTGAATTTGGGGATTAATTGAAGAACTCCGGGAGTCTCTCCCTCGCCCCGAATTTCCCGCCCGAACAGTGGAAACCTCTGGGCCACGTGTCGCTCCCGGAAGTGCCACCCCGAGCGCAGAAAAAAAAATGCCGGTAGAAATCGAGGGGGGAGGGTAGCCCGGAGAGAAAAAGTAGCTCGTCAACTCTTTCACGGAGAGTCGGTATCGCACATTTATCATGCGCGATAGGACCAGGACTAATGTTCTGCTCGATAACACGTATACATAACAAATCCGGTGGATAAGCCGACAACAAAGCAAACGCAGAACGACATACACAAGAAGAGAAAGAATAAACCGTTTTCCCCCCGGCATTTAATGAACAAAATAAACGATAGAAGATGAGGTAGAATAGGCGTTGATTAATGGTAAATATCTGGGAACTGAACGATACGATTTCCACGAATGAACAGTCATTTTAAGCCTCGCAAGAAGATCTACAAAATGAGATAAAAATGATCGAAATTCACTCAGCCGATCTCGAGATATAGGACTTTTAAAAATAGCCAAAAATGCAAAATGTGGACAAAATGGAAAATTTGGATATCAGCAGTTTGGAATTCCACGAATATCTCCGCAATGCGGGGTCCTATTTGAGTGATAGTGGGCCCATTTTAAAGTGCAAAAAGAGCTCTTCAAATCAAGCCCAAAAAATCAGAAATCGGTCATGCCAATCCCAAGATATTAACCATTGAAATCGCCCAATTAATCTCCTCCTACGCAAAACAAATAAGCAAAATAGACTCACGTTTCAGGGGCTTTGGATTGCTCTGTTTGCGGCGTGACATCCTCGCCCTCCTCTCGGCCCATCCATCACCAAACAATGGAAATCATACCCCAGCACAAGGATCAGAGGACTCAGGGCGATGAATTCTTATGGGAATGCTCAATGCCCGGCTGACTAATCACAACACGTAAAACAGAATTAAAAAAAAAACGAAAAAAAAAAAACAAAAGACGAAAGACCATAAAATGACGGGAGTGCAGAACAAAAATTTAAGCGGGAGACACTGAGAGAGCACTCGATTGACATTCACTGGACGACTTATCCTAGCAATCAGTTGTTCAACGTTACTAAAGCCACACGAAGGAGTGATATTACTCCGCAATATTCATACGTTTGTTGTAAAATAAACACGAGTTATTGAGCCCCTTGACACTTCACACCGCAGCACATCGTCCCTCTGCCGCTGTCAGCGGGCAACTAAAACACAACCGGCGCTAAACAATACCCCCCACCTCTTTAACACGCGGCGTGACTCGAGTGCTCGAGTCAAGGGATGCTATTGCTCTCTCTCTATTGCACACGTGCGGGTGGGAGTTCATTCGCGCGAGGGAAGCGAGGTGGGAAAAACACTGAGACTCCGCCCATTCGTCCCCCCTCGTAATGCCCAACAGATGAGCCAATTGAGCGATTTTTGTAAAGTCAATTATTTGTGAGAAGTGAATAATTAATCGACAACTTACACTGGACTCGTCAGGCCTCTCGAGACGTTGCCTCAGTGTCCAAGGCACTCGGTTTGTTTATTTTGATTTCACTCGGGAGTGGATTACTTTGTTTGAGTACATGTCATGTTTGAGGTGATTCTATTGACATTAGATATTGTAATCAGTTCAAACAATTTTTGTTTGGCCTTTAAAATCGGAAGCAACCGGAGCCCCGTTGGCTGGCGATGGGACGACATGTTTGTCCAGTCGATTGAGATGCTCGCGACATTACCGACGACTGGTGATTGTGGGTTACCAGTGGGGGGAGGTCTGGGGTTTCCATTCCTGGGACACATGGACCTCTTGAGAGGAGGTTACGAGTGTTGTTTTTAATTGTTGAAAAATAAGGACTAGTGGAGAGGAGAATTTTGATTATTGAGGGGGAATAATAAAGAGGAAAAAATGACGATTGTCGAGTATTTCCAAACACTCTCGGACAATCCTTACTTCGGAGCTGGATTTGGATTAGCTGGACTGGGAGTTGGAGCTGCTGTCCTCAGGAAGAGCAGTCAATTTGCAATGGTTTTGTTTAGGTGAGTAATGAGTTTATAATTATTTACGTTGAATCAATAAATTGTCACTCACAACAATTCTATTCCTCTCAAATAATGACCCTAATGACGACAAATGAATTAATAATACGGTAATTAATTAATTGAATAATTAAATGGTACATTTAATTATTCCAGTACTTTATTCTATTATTAGTACCATAGGATTGATGGATTAATTCATTTTCTAGGCGTCATTATATGATAACCCTTGAGGTTCCCTGCAGAGACAAGAGTTATCAATGGCTCCTCCAATGGATCACTCACAAAGGAGCAAAGAAGACCCAACATCTCTCCGTAGAAACCAGTTTTGAATTGAAGGACACTGGAAGTGTCAACACAAAATACGAGTTCATCCCCAGCATAGGAACTCACTTCTTCAGGTATTGCCATTTTCTCCTGACTCAGTTATTCCCCTAGCTCTGAATTACGTATTTTTAACACAAGAAAACCATTACTAATTGAAAAAGATATAAAGGCAACTGGATAAGGGTCGAGAGGACAAGAGAGCAACAGACACTCGATCTCCACATGGGAATACCTTGGGAGACTGTTGTCCTGACAGCTTTTGGAAACAACAGAAGTATCTACTTCGAAATTCTTGAGGAAGGTGAGTCCCTTGAGCATCAAAAATCAATTATTGAGCTGCGTAATTAATAACAATTATGATTATTGACTTTAGATTTCAGTTATTGACATTCTCCCATTGTTTTCAGCTCGGCAAATGGCCCTGAAAGAGCACGAGGGGAAGACGATAATGTACACAGCGATGGGAAGTGAGTGGAGGCAATTTGGACATCCCAGGAAGAAGAGACCAATTGATTCAGTGGTTCTGGACCAAGGGATCGCCGAGAGAATCGTTAAAGATTGTAGAGAATTCATTGAGACCCCTGGGTGGTACAGCGATCGAGGTAATTGTCTGTAATTAATGAATAATTAATGGCGAAGAGGTGATGTTTTTCAATGGCTGCCCCAGGAATTCCGTACAGACGTGGGTATCTACTGCACGGCCCCCCAGGATGCGGAAAATCCTCGTTCATTACTGCCCTGGCTGCTGAGCTAGAGCGAGGAATTTGTGTCCTGAACTTGTCGGAGAGAGGATTAACTGACGATCGGTTGAACCATCTTCTGGCGGTGGCCCCACAGCAGACCATCATCCTACTTGAGGACGTCGATGCTGCCTTCAGCAGTCGAGCAGAGACCAAAGAGAGTGAGGAAATTGTTAAATCTTGACAGGCATTTTGGGTTCAATTATTTATGTTCGTCAATTTTTGTGGGTCGTCCAGTGAAGGCTGCGTATGATGGACTGAATAGAGTGACATTCAGTGGATTATTGAATTGTCTGGATGGAGTCGCCTCCACTGAGGCTCGAATTCTATTCATGACAACGAACTACCTGGAGAGATTGGATCCAGCCCTGGTGAGACCAGGAAGAGTCGACGTTAAAGAGTATATTGGTAATTGAAATGTCCAAAAATGTCGGACAGCGGTACCTATTTTTCCCTCTGACGACTGGAGAAATAAAAGGTAATGATGGATTTATTTTCAGGATGGTGCAGTGCCAGCCAACTCGAGCAAATGTTCCTCAGGTTCTACAGAGGCCCCGAGGGCACGAATGCCCAGGAACTGGCGAGACAATTTTCAGAGGGGGTAATGAGCTTCAAGAGGAACGTTAGTCCAGCCCAGATCCAAGGGTTCTTCATGTTCCACAAGAATTCTCCCGACCAAGTGCTCAACAATGTAGCGCTCATTTGGGAGCTCACTTGATGATTTCGTTGATTGTTAGTTAGACGTGTTCAGTGGAATACAAATTTTCAAAGGCATCGTCTTTATTTATTATTAAAAGAGCAAGGCGTTTTGTATTTGTTGGTTTTCTTATTCGATGATCGATAAACGTGTATTGAGTTTTGTGTAGAGAGGAGTGAAAATGTTTTTTTAGGTTCCTATAGCCCGGAGCGTTGCAATTCCAATGGGATTGGATTCCTGAGGAAATTTCCGAAGAATCTGGAGAGTTAGAACCTCCTGAAACGGTTGGAAGGAGTTTTTCTAGGTCAGGGAAGATCGACGAGCACAGAAAGAATTGATTGAGAAAATGGATAAATTAACAATCCACAATTCTCAAAGTGCCCACGTTTATTTGCGACCTTGTGATTGGCGCGGTCATCAAATGCGCATCCATGATTTCCACAGTGAACAATACAATTTGGAGCTACGCCTGATAGCTCAGCTTTCGAATGGAGCAAACCCCGGGACGATAGGATGGATAGTTTTGGAGATATCGCCGAAAATGTGTTCAGCCAGCCGAAAATCGAAAGCGGAGGCCCCCAGAGGTAAAAAAATCGCAAGTCCAAAAAATCCCTAAAAATCAGATCTCAGAGGCTACATCGATAGGAAATTTCCTCAGCTTTCCAAATCCATTCGAATTTTAGAGATACGCCGGATAGTTTTCCAGATATCGACAGTTTTGTGCCAAAAATTTCAAAAAAAGCCCCTAAAAGTCGCAAAAGGGCTGAAAATATCCTGAAACTGATGCCAAAAGGGCCCGAAAACGAAAGTAGAAACCCCTAGAACCCCCTCAGCGATCAAAAATCCTCAAAAACGACGATAACGTGCTGAAAAATCGAAAAAACTGAAAAAAAGTCCAAAAAGGGTCAAAAACGGCCAAAAACTCCCAAAAAGGGCCACCCAGGGCCACCCAGGGCTCATCTTCCTTCAAAAAATCCAAGATTTGGGCATCCCCGGTCGGTCAGCTGGCCAGCCGGTCGGCCGTCTGGCCCAACAGGCTGAAATGCCGAAAACTCAAAGGGGGGACCCTTTCCATTTTTCCGAGCTTTCCCAAAATCGGCACTCTTTTGACGATATCTCAAAAACTATTGGTCCTATCGCCCTGGGGTTTGCTTCATTCGAAAGCTGAGCTCATTTTCTATCGATATAGGGTATTTCCAAGTTTTTAAACTGATTTTTCGAAGCGTTTTTTCAGTTTTTCTGAAATTCATAAAATTACCAAAAAAGGGGTGAAACAATCATTTTAGAAACTTCCGAATACCCTATATCGATGGGAAATGAGCTCAGCTTTCGAATGGAGCAAACCCCGGGGCGATACGATCAATAGTTTTTGAGATATCGCCGAAAATGTGATCAGTCAGCCGAAAATATCGATCGGAAATTTCCTCAGCTTTTCAAATCCGTTCGAATTTTGGAGCTAGGCCTGATAGTTTTCAAGATATCGCCAATTTTCTGACAAAAATTTCCAAAAAACTGTAAAAACAATTTTTAGGGAAAAAAGACCAATGGCGTAAGAAAAATTTGAAGGAAAACTTAATTACAGATATTCGATGCCATCAATAAAGAATTATAAACTTTTATGTATAAATTACTAGGTCATATTATTAAATTATTATCCACAACACAAATGATACGCGCAAGTTGATCATAAACTACTCTCAATTGAAGTCATAAATTCATTGACAATTGAGGTGTGAAAAGAAGCAATAATGTACTTACTGTGCAGGTCGACGCAGTGTGCTCCCCTCTTGTGTATAAAAAACACTTGTTCAAATCGATGTGTACATTTCGACTCTGACAACTTTTTTTCTGGCCATGGCCAATACTGCCCAGGCTGGCCGTCATCATGGATCAGCTCGGTAGGTCAGACTTGAATTTTGCTACAAAAATATTGCGGTTAATTCTAATTTTTTTATTACACCTGCTTAACCACTTGTTTTGTTTAAAAAACATTATAAATTACTATTGTTTATAAAGTTCATCCATGAGTTATATTCATTTCGACGATTCTAAGATGGTAAATACTACAGTTTCATAAAAAAGATACAATAAATATTCTTTAAAGTAAGTCTTTTATTATTTTATGTAAAAATTATCACTTGGGCTTATCTTGAATGATTGCATCATTTTCTTACCTAAATCTAACTCATTGAAGTGGAATTGTGCAGACGTTTTCGTGAGATCGAGTGTATATCTCGAGTTTAGAAAGAGACTTTATACTGAAAAAAAGGGATTGCACTGGGGTTGGTCAGAAATTAATTGCCAACCTGGGAGAATTGATTTTATATAACAAAACTGACTATCTTAATAATTCATATCATCCTCTACTTCCCCATTAAAATTTCTATTTCATAGAATTTTTGATGTACTCGAGTGAAAATTGAAATGAAAATCAAAAGTCTCTCAAACAATTGTCATCCTGACATCAGAGCAAATCCTCATTGCTCCAGATGAAAGAAAAAAAGTAAAAAAATAGGCATTTGATTATCAAAATCCATGGCAGCCAATACAAAATCCAGTTCCCAAAAATCTCAAGAAAATTCCCCTCAAAATTGACTGACTCCTTTCAATTCTGCAGTGGCTCCCCAGTCCCCCTAAAAATTCCACATATACGGTTCGTAATTAAGTGGATCAGGCTGCTCCATGTGCCCACTGCCCACCATGCAGGAGGAGTACCCAGCCACCTGGCCAGTGGCCATCCTGCAATCAGGCCTCATGACCTGGGTGACATGCATCTGTTGTCCAGAGGAACTGGGAGCGAGATTCGTCAGGACACTCACAGGTTGCAGGACATTAGGATTGGAATTGTACCCATTCATCCCCTCATCATGGAACAAATTTGTCTGTTCAATAGCAGGGACTTCCTGAGGTCCCTGAACACTCTCCACAGGGACACTGGTCACCTCAGCCTCACCCTCTTCACTCGTCAGCTTCTCCTCATCTTTCCTGCCTTTCCTCTTGCCACCTTTCTTACAGCTCTCCTGCTTCCTCGCCCCAGCTTTCCTCGTACTATTTTTCCTGAGAATTCTGGGTCTGTTCGGTCTATTGCCACTTGGCTGCCAGAGGTGGACCGTATGCACAGCATTCCCCTCCCCCTGCTTCTTCCCCAGCTTCCAGCTGTGAATGCCGGCCTTATGCAGCCGCTCCCTGACGGTGTCCACGGAACAGTTGAGCCCTAGAGCTGGAGCCACATGTTTGGCAGCCGTCAGAGGGTTCTGGGTGGCCATAGCAATGATAGCATCGTCCTGCTCCTTCGTGGTGATCCTCCTCCTGCCTTTCCTCTCCTTCGTCTGAACATTGCCCTCCTTCCTCCAGCGCTCCAGCCACCTCTTGACAGTCCTCTCAGACCTGCTGATGGCCAGAGCTATCGAGAGCGTGGATAATCCAGCCTGGGACATCCCAATCATTCTATTCCTGAGCTCCACCGACGTCTCCAGAGTTCCCTTGGCCTTGCCGCCCTTCTTCCTTTTTTCCGTGTTCGACTCAGTCTGATCATCTGTCAAGTTCTGCTCTGCCCCAGCAGCAGGTGTTGAGGTGTCCTTCAAGGAATTGTCAACATCCTGGGTTTCACTCGAAGAGTTCGAGCTGGATGAGCAGATGATCACGTCAGAGATGATGACAGGCTTGCCCCGAGGGTTCACGTTGAGGTTCATCTGCTGGGGCTCCAGCTGATGATGCTGGATCTGATTATTCTGGGGGTAGAGCTCTTGGAGATGTGAGGAGGTCGACGGTGGAAGGGCTCCCGTGCTCTGGAGGTACTGGTTCTGACCCTGCGGGGCTTGGACCAAGTCCAAGGGCCAGGTCTGACAGATGTTCATGTCTGGGTGGGACTGGTACATCTGTTGGGGGTTGGGGATTGGCTGGGGTTCAGGGTCAAATTGATTCTGGTTGGTTATTATCTGGGGCTGAGGGAGGGGAGGGATTTCCGTGCAGTGGATGACAGTCGGAGGGGGGTTGAAGGGTATCTGGGGGACTTCCAACTGCTTCTCAGGGGCTTCTGGGGGCGCCAGCTCCTTCCCAGGAGATCTTCTCGTCGGTCTCTTCTTTTTTATTTTTGAGCTGTTTGGCTTCGCTCGCGCGGGGATCTTCAGGCTCTTCTTCTTGCCCAGTTGCGTGCCAGTGGGACGCCAGACCGCCTGCTGGAGGGCTGCACCTTCAGCCTCGCCCAAGGGAATCCTCTGGATGTGCTTGCGTGAGGGACTCCAGTTGTGGATTCCCGCTTTGTGCAGGCGCTCGCGAATTGTATCCACCGAGCAGTTCAGCCCCAGGGCTGGGAGCACTGCCTTGGCTGCCGTTATTGGCGTCTGGGTGGCCAGACGGACTATTGCGTCGTCCTGCTCGCTGGTTGTCGCTCGCTTGCGACCGCATCGCTCACGAGTTTCTACAGTGCCTTCCTTGTCGAAACGATTCAGCCAGCGTTTCACTGTTCTTTGCTGGAATGCATGATTGAAAAAAGGGATTTATTGGGGGACAGCTGAAGATTTGGGGGATGTTCATGGATTTTTTATCACTGCGGTAAAGAACTTCGGGGTTCAATGAAGGCAGGTGGATAAATACCTACCTTTTTGTGGTGATTCAGACTTTTTGGAGATGAGGTGAACGATTTTTTATTGATTAAGCAATGGAAAATTAAGAATTGAGGGGATAACTTACAGAACAATTGATTGCTGCTGCAATCTCTCGAAGCCCTAGTCCAGCTTCGTACATTCCAACCATTCGATTCCTCAGCTCTGGAGTGGTCTCATGCACTCCCCTTGTTTTCCCCATTTTTAATGAGCGATCAACCACTTCCACAGGATCAAACCCAGTCAATTCATCCCACCATCACTTCATTTGAACTTCTCCCCCGTAATCGCCATGTTACGAATGACAAGACGAAAATCACACGTGATCAAACGTGCAAACATTTTCTCGCGATTTTATGTAGCCGAATGTCAATAAAGAGTGGTAAAGAGCCCCAGAAGTTCAAAATCAAAGGACATATTATCGACAAGTCAGCTCTGACACTGTTAAAATCAATGGCTTATTTTCTATTTCAAAAAAAAAATCGCATTGTTCGAGTTCTTGGAGGAGAACAAAATTGAATCACATCAGAAAAATGATTAATGTTCAAAATCACTCACAAAAATTGAATATTTATCGTCTCGTCACCAGTCAATAAAACTCCATCAGCTGTACAGTCCGTGGAAATCTTTTGTCCACGTTCTTTTTCCGGAATTTCCAAACTTACAGCATTTTATGACATTCCTCAAGCATCTCCATTTTTTTCAACACCTTCTCTGAGTCACACCGTCTTCATTCACTGATAAATCACAATTTTTAGACAATTATTACCTTGAAACAACGAGAAATGGGCGTCGAGCATTGTCAATTTCTGTGCTACATCCACAGGAGTTCCAGCGAATTGTGTACAGTTTGGTCAATATAAAAACGTAAAACGTTCCGAAACCACTGAAAGAAATTTCTCGAGTACCATCCCCAGAGGAATTAGGTACCGAGAACTCACTAACATTAATTAACCCACGTTTATTAATTGTTAAAAGTATTTTTAACCCACAATTGAGGACTTTCCCGGTGATTTATTTGAAGAAGACAATAATTTTGACGCTTGTGGCGACTGTACTTCAGTATCTGCAATTTGATCGCTCATTGGACGTTGGAATTGAGACAGGAAGAGTGGGAGAAAGTGCTACAGTCAGTGGCCGAAGCTTACCCGAGTCCCCCCCACATGGCCAGGACGCATTCGCAGTTTTTTTTCGACCCAGTGACGCAGTTCATCGCTTTCAGATGCTTTTTACGTCATTATTTCGTAACAAAGGAGAGAAGATAATTGAAAACTAATAGAAAACATTTTCTAAACACTCGTAACAATAAAGAGAACAATTGATTTGTTGGGGGAAAAAATGTCACAACACGGAATTCCACTGGACATTCTCGACGATCTGAGCAGGTTAGTTTTGCCCTCGTGGACATTCGGAGTTGTTTTGAATGGTCAGGGTGTTATTATCAAACGCTTTCTATTTATTTTCTTTCCCAAAGTATTTATCATTTGTTGTCAAAATAATTCTCGAGTCACTCCAGGAATATTCTTTGCTCAGTGAAAAATATGCAAGGCTTGGCTCCAGTTCACACGAATCAATTACAAAAAATTCATGGGTGTACGTTGATTTGTTTGATTCAGTCGTTTCATCATAAACGTGCCTGAGGAGGGCAGAAAGGACCTGGTGAGAATTTGCTTCCAAATAGAGTTGGCCCACTGGTTCTACATCGACTTCTACTGCACAGACGAGAACCCCCGCAATCTCCACTCGTGTGGAATGAAAGAATTTGCCACTCACATATTCAATCACATCCCCTTCCTCCACCCAAATCTGTCGAGAATAGATTCAGTGCTGGAGCAGTGGAGGGAGTACAAGCAGAGTGTTCCAACATTTGGGGCAATTGTTCTTAATGAGGACATGACGAAGGTTCTGTTGGTGCAGAATTACTGGGCGAAGAACAGCTGGGGTTTTCCCAAGGGCAAAGTCAATGAGGACGAGGACCCGAGCCACTGCGCAGCAAGAGAGGTCCTCGAGGAGACGGGCTTCGACATCTCCAAACTTATCGATAAGAACGAGTTCATCGAGTCGAATATCAATGAGAGACTCGTCAGGTTGTATATTATTAGTGGGGTCCAGAAGGACACGAAATTCATGCCCAGGACGAGGAAGGAGATCAAGAGTGTCGAGTGGTTCTCACTCATGGATTTGCCCAATAATCCTAAGGATATGACACCCAAGGTCAAGATGGGAGTCGGACCTAACGCATTTTTTATGGTCGTTCCCTTTGTCAGGTAAATATTGTCAATATTCAGAGCAACGAATTGACGACAATTAAAAAATTATACAAACGTCTTGAGTAAATTAAATTGTTCTCTTCTATTGTAGATAATTAAAGTCTTCATTATTTTTCTGTACAGGCGAATAAAGCGATGGGTTTTGGAGAGACAGCAGAAGGACAAGCAATTGTCAACAACTGCCAAAAGACACAGGCACAAGTCCCTTGGCGAGGGTGAGAGTGGAGCCAGGAATAGACGACTCCAGTCTCAGGTTTGTTGAGTAGTTTATTTAATTGTATTTGCAAGTGACAGGGAAAATTAGTGAATACATTCTCAAAGAGGGTAATTCCCGACAATTTAATTCTTGCAGAATGGATGCTCTGATATAAAAAACGAGCGTCAATCGAACACTTCGCCAATGGGTCATCGTCGTGCAGCAACGAACAAAAATCTCCCCAAGAATTCTGATAAGAATTCCAAAAAGGCCATCAAACGCAATTTATTTGGCGAAGTTTCTGATGAGAGGACCACAAAGTCCCCCTCAGCTTTCGCTAAAAAATTAATTGACAGTCCAAGGGTTGAGTCTCAGACTTTTGTCAAGCAAAATCAACGAAAATCTCGGTTTGAAACCGACAAAGGAGAGAAAAATGTCCACACTCTGCTGAACGATGCAGTGAGAAAAATGCATCTGAACTCTCACGAGTCCTGCGACATTTATCAATTCCAACCGAGAGTGTGGATGGACTTCGCATTCGACAAACAAGCAGTGCTAAATTGTATTTAATTCCTCAACTTTTTTTTTTTAATTGAACAACCGAAATTTAGTCCTTATGATTTACGATACTTGACATGTGATATTGATGATAAAAAGCCATTCGGATTAAGTATTAAGGATGTGATCTCAGTGCCGCAGTTCATGTACTCTTTTTTTTTTTAATATTTTTGTTTGTATGTTGAAATTATATGTTAAAAAGTGGAAATAAATTTTTTCATGATATCAGGGAATTTTCAGATATTTTGATTGAAGTGAAAATATCATCGGGAGCGGACAAAATTAATTTAGACGAAAGACTCGTTTGCTTTGTAATTAATGTAGTATTTAATTGAAATTCATTCCAAGTATTCCAAAACAAATTGGGAAAATTGTAGATCTCCAGAAATACACCCAAACCTGGGAGAAATGAGCGCAAAAATTCTAGTTACGCAAAATGTAAAAAATGAAGTAATTGAAGTAATTGTTGATATCATAAATCAATAATAATAAGTATATTGAATAAAAAATAGAAGTAAATACGACAAATAATTGTTGTATAAGAAAACAAGAGCGATTTTTTTACTGATAAATTGTGATAGAATCATATGAACAATTAATTCGCCAAAAATTTCTGTCTACAATAAATTTGTTGATTAAAAAAATTCAATTGTTTGTTTTTTTGTGCTAGTACCTTGGACCAGATGGCACCACATCTGCTTTTGTGGTAATTTTATGCGGCGTAGAGTGAAATTCATGAAGAGAAGTTGAAGTTTTGGTTTTTTTGTTATAAAAATTGAAGTGATTTTTATTTTGATGCACCATGGGAGAGTCGAAGGGCGATACCTTCTGCAAACAAATGAGAGTAGCTACCAGAGAAATTCACGCTGTGAGTGATGCCCTGGTGAACACTAAATTGGCATTTGGTGAGTTTATTTAATTTTTGAAACTAGAAAGTATGGCAAATTCTACAGAAATTCATTTCATTTATTTGCAATTCTCAGGTTTGCAAGATGATAAAGTTTGGGCAGACGGCCTCTTAGTGTTCTACGAGATCTTCAAGTACCTGGAGCAGGCGATGCCCGGACTGAATAAAAAATATGAAATTGATAACTTAATACCTCTAGAGATGGAGAGAACTAGAGCATTCGAGGAGGATTTGAATTTTTATCTGGGAAATGAGTGGACTAAAAATTATTCTCCCAGGTAAATCACTACTTTCAACAATTAAGTTAATTAATTGACGCACAAATGAAAATAGCAATTGATTAATTCTTATTTTTATTTTAGGGAAAGTGTAAGCAGTTACTTGAACCACTTGAAAGATCTAGAGTCGAGGAAGCCGATTCTCCTGTTGGCCTACGTCTACCACCTCTACATGGGCCTCTTGAGTGGTGGAATAATCCTCCGAAAAAAGCGACAACTCATCCAGAAAATATCTCCCTTCAGGTCCACCCACAAACTAGAGGGGAATCGTGTAACAGATTTCGGGGAGAATTCGATTTATCGATTGAAGGAGAACTTTAGGAATAGAATGAATGAACTGGCTGAGGAGCTGGACGAAGAGACAAAAGGACAATTGATAGAGGAGAGCAAAGTGGTCTTTGTTATGAATAATCAGATAATTAGGAGTGTTCGGGGAGCGAGTGCTGTAATGATAAAAAAAATTATTTATGTTATCACTATTTTACTGGTCTTGCTCCTGTTTTATATCTTTAAAAGGTAAATAATTAATTAAATTAACTAATTAAAATTAACTAATTAAAATGTTTTCGTTGTCAATTGTTATTTGCGAATTTTTAAGGAATAAATTGGGACAGGAAATTATTTTCTTTGGGTTTTGAATATTTTTCCTCTTTGATCTGTCGAACAGCTGATTCCAAGGACATTGGAGTTTAGACCCAGTTCGAATGTCAACATTCAGGCTCACGTTTTGGAGCAAAAATGGGATGACATTTAATTATCTACATATAATACAATTAATTAATTTTTTGTGTCAATTGTCGACATGAGATACCTTAAAAAAGAGATTTTAACTTAATAATTAATTGATTATCCCACGAAAAATCATCAATTAAGGTTAGGATTCGCTTCTCCGCGACGTAAACCCGCAATAAATGTCAATTATTCGGTTTTTCTGAGTGAAATTGAAATAAATTGATTGGAAAAATGCAAAATGAACGTTTAATTGTCAAATATGTACCAGTGAAAAATTGTTTCGTGCTGTTACCGAGTGCCTGGCATCGTAAATTATCCTCTCAGGTAGTATGACTAATTATCAAGTGAAATAATCAACAATTAACAATTAAATAGGGCACCTGACAATTAACAATTGAATAGACCAATAAAATATCGAAGGAATGTAAATGAAAATTGTTCAGGTCGGAGTGATAAAACTATCAAACGTAGGAAAAGACTTCTACTTGTCTCCTACCCAGTCACAGTCCTCTCCAGGTGACTTTCTGTGCATAAGTGCAACATTTGGAAAATGTTTAGAAGTAAAAGAAGGGGCAGAAGTCGATGTTTCTTATATTTTTGATCCACCTGCACTGACAACAATCGACGTACGACCTGTGAACTCTGAAGACTGGCAAATTGTTGTAAGTCCCTGATTGACTATTTTTCATGCCCTCATTAATCATTGAAGACAATTTTTATTTAATTTATTTTCTCCCTGTTATTCAGAGCTTGCAGGCGGATAAAATCCAGTCGACACTTTTAGACCAAATAAATATTGTATCTCCAAGTCAACCAATTGTCATCTGGCTCTCGAAGTACCTGAACGTTACACTCGTCGTTGGCAAGTCCTTAAATTTTCTTTCATATAATTAATTGAATTGCAATAACTTCCAAGTGCCTGGACATCTGGGAAATGTCTTAGAGCATCGATTGTCGTCGAATTGAATTTAACAAAACGTCAACAAATTTTCTAATTGAAAAAATCCTGGGGTAATAGAAAACCTTGAGAACCCCAATAAATTCAATGTAAAACCAAATAAATTGGAAACTCGGTCCGTATTAGACGAAGTTACCCCCGCATTACAAAACTCTCGTCGGCCTTTGCCGGAGGGATCGATAAAGGGCACCCGTCGGAGAAGGGGTGGCTATCGCGTGGGTGGGAAGAGCCTCTGCGCTGTATGCAGCCATCCAGTCGCCTTTTCTCATCAAATTTTCTCCTAATGGAAAAAAAATTATCATCTCATTTTCAGAGTCAATCTCTCCCCCCTTTCTCTACGGAAAACTCGAGAATTACACGGAAGTTCACATTCAGGACGCGAGGGAAGGTGAAACAGCGGGTGTTACTGTTCAGAAAGAAATTACCGCGTATTCAACTTCCAAAAAAAACGAAACAGATTGTGAGGTCTCTCTGAAGAGATGGAGATATCAGAAGCTCCCCGAGATATTCCGTATTTGTTTAGTGTCATTGGAGGAAAAATACAGAGCGAGTAGAGGAGTTTCTGAGGTTGAAATATCGTCTGCGCACAATATTTTCATGTTTTCAAATCGACTGAGAGAATTATTCCCCGCGAGGGAGAGTCTCTCGATGATTTACGGGAAAATTGAAAGTGTGTTCAAAGAAAAACAAGGCAATTTCAATTTTACCCTGAATAATCGAAGAAATATTCCCCACGAGCCAGAGATTATCGCAAGTCTCTCTCCAGTTGAAGACTTCTTCAGCGAAGACTTCCTCGGAACTCATGTCGACGACAAGAGCATTTGGATCTCAGAGAGTCTGAGGAAATCTGCCCACCTCCAATTGGGCTCGAAAGTCCACATAAAACCCGTGACCGTCGCCGACAACGCAATTACTTCCTTAGAAATAATCTCCGCTGGAAATATCGACAGAGAAAACTTAGAAACGAATTTCAAAAAATATGTACATCAGCATTCGCTCAGGACCGATCTAATTCTCTCCCAGAACTCAATAATTACCTCGGGAGACTTGAAATGTAGACTAAAACTTCTGCCAGAGGACGTTCCCCACGTTCTGCTGAACGCAGAAAAGCTCAAAACGTTAAAGATCGAAATAACTGACGAGGAGAATCCCCAAGAGAGTGAAGAAGCCCCCCAGGATAATTTGCCTGCTCAAGAAATTTATGAAACCCCATTCAGAGAAATCCTAGAGGACTCGCTGAAAATTCTGCGGATGGGCCTAGCCCCCCAGGATTATTCCTTTCCCCGAGAGAACATATTCATCTGTGGAGATCTTGGAACCGGCAAAACAACTGTTCTTAATTGTCTCCAGCGCAAGCTCGAGAGCCCGCCGAATTTTTTACACACAATTCTAATCGACTGTAAGAAGTTGAAGGGAAGGAAAGTGGACGCAGTTTCCAAGTTCTTCAGCTCGACGATGCACGACTGCGTGTGCCACCAGCCCTCAGTCTTACTTCTCGATAACTTAGACAGTATAACGAGTTATCCCAGCGACAATGACGAGAATTCGCCAGACGCGCTAAACGCGAGTAGGATCTCAGACTATCTAAGTAGTCTTCTTACGGCTTACCAGACGTCCCATTTGGTTTCTGCCGTGGCCTCTGGCACTCGACTGGAGAGACTCGGGGTGAGACTGAGGCCCTCCCGAGGAGTCCACGTCTTCCAGACGATTCTGGGCCTTGTGAGCCTGTCGCCAGAGGAGAGATTGGAATTTTTAAGGTTCAAATTGGGGAAGAAAATTCAGATTTCGAGGGAGATCGACTGGGGGACTTATTCTGGGAAGACGGAGGGCTGGGTCTTCCAGGATCTTTCGGACTTCTGCGAGAAGGCGATGTTTCTCGGCTGGAGGCGCAGCAGAAGCTCTCCAGTTCTGCTGGAGGACGAGGACTTGGCTAAGGCTCTGGGGATGATCAAGCCGCTGTCTCTTTACGGGGTTTCTCTGTTCTCTGGGGAAGGGAATAGTTGGGGGGATATCGGAGGACTCGAGGAGGTGAAGGAGTCCCTTAGGCAGATGCTGCAGTGGCCGCTCATGTATCCAGGATTATTTAAGAAAGCACCTGTGCGGCACCAGACCGGGGTCTTATTGTATGGCATGCCGGGAACTGGGAAGACCATGCTCGCGGGGGCCATTGCCAGGGAATGTGGCCTCAATTTTATCAATATCAAGGGCCCCGAGCTACTGTCGAAGTACATTGGGGCCAGTGAGGAAGCTGTGAGGAGCGTCTTCGAGAAGGCCCAGCGGATTAAGCCTTGCATTGTGTTCTTCGATGAATTCGAGAGTCTGGCTCCCCGGTAAGAAGTAAATATAATTTATTTAAAACGCCTCCAACAATCCCTGTTCTCTCAAAAAATTCTCAAAATTAAACGGCTTCAATTTTTCTCACAATCAGTCAATCGAAACTAATGGAAAATCCTGGGAAATAATAAATCAAAAAATCATTACCGCTTTTAATTTCCTCCCAGACGAGGACATGATTCCACCGGAGTAACCGACCGAGTGGTAAATCAACTTTTGACCCAATTTGATGGTGTCGAGGGTCGCGAAGGAGTTGCTATCGTAGCGGCTTCATCGAGGCCCGACCTCTTGGACCCGGCCCTCCTCCGGCCCGGTCGTCTTGACAAATCGTTACTCTGTCCACTTCCGGATGAGCAAACAAGGGCTACAATCCTTCATACCTTGTGCAAACGTCAGGATATCGATGACAAAGATCTTGACCTCGTGACATTGGCGAGGATGACGAGTGGCTTTACTGGAGCTGATCTCACTGCTGTTATCACCCAGGCTCGCTTGGATGCTGTGGAGGAGTGTCTGGGACAACCTGGGGTGAGTACAATTTTTTTAATCTCAAACGAAATAAAATTATCCGAAGTGGAGTCCATTTTCATTCAGTGACAATTTAATTTCTTCATTGATAAGTTCGATGTTATAAAATTATAACATTCGGTCAATAAAACTATTGGTCAGTAGTTCTTTCTTTTTCATTTTGTAAATGAAAGGGAATTATTTGGAGTACGTATAGTGATTTAATTCCATTCTAATGTAATTAAATTCTGAATATTCTTGGCTGTATCCACGTTCGAAAATTAATAACGGATTCTGATGATATCGCGAGCAGTTATCTTCAGTTACTTAGTACTTAGATAAGTAGGTATGTAATATAACTGGGGATGCCGAGCGTTGGCAGCTTCATTAGCCCATGCCAGGGCACTCCCTCCCGTGTGGCTCCCCCCTTCATCACAGGATACGCCTGGCTGATTGTCGAGGAGCTTATTCCTTATCTCATGCGTTATTATAATGCACTCTTAACGTATTTTTCTCTCTACCCCCTGCCCCCGCCCCCCGCCCCTCCCACCCAACAAAACTCGAATTATTTTCTCTATGCAGGGCTTGGAGGGGGTGAGGATCACTCAGGACATGCTGATTCGATCGCTGGAGGACACTCAACCCTCTCTGACAACTGGGGAGGTCAACAAATTTAATAGGATGTGAGTTTCAAGCGAATACTCTGAAGATTCATTTGAGGATTGATTTGAGGAGAATATTCTGCTCGTGGAAATTTTTGTTTTCTATTTGTTTTTATTTTCAGATACAATCGATTTTTGAAGGGAGATAATGTTCCAGAAGATCTTGGGAAGCATCAAAAAGCCACTTTAGCTTAAATAATTGTGAGCTTGTTATTTTGTACTTGGGAATTATTAATGGGGTTTAATGAAATAGACATGGAATAACTAGACAGACGAAGGAGGGCTGACAGAAATCTCGTTAGACAGTCTGATTAACATTTCGATAAAGTAATCCATTTTCACCTCATTTTAGCTTGAAAATGGTATTTACTCGGAGTTTTTTCAATCGTTTGTTTACGTTAATGGGCTTTTGTAATTTATTATACGGACCTGAATTTAATAAACACGGAAACGACAATAAACGATTGGTAAATATCTGTCAATGTCACTCGAGATTAAATGACATTACAATTGAATGCAATTTGAAATTGAAGTTCAATTTAGGATTTCAGCGGTAAAATTAGAAAATTTGTTGTTTCTCCAATAAATCAAAAACAAATGATCTCGTTTAGAGAAAAAAACATGAATGGAAATTAATTTGTTAAGATGAACGAATTAAACAATCGAGTCGCTGAAGAAATTTGAACATTCAGGGCATTATCAACGCCCACATATGCTGGAAATCCTTATCCTTATCCCCTAAAGTTTTCACATTAATAATCTCAATGATAATTAATATTTTCATACTCGAGTTGGCAGGAAGTAGCGCTAGGTACTGTACACGAAGACGGATGCCATGGGATGAGGTAAAATGTTAACTCGAAGAATCTTGATTTTAAGTTGTGTTGAGTGGTGGCATATTTCATGGCTCTCCGCTAATGTCTTACTAGATAAACTATAATATTAGATGCTAACGTAATGATTTAATTTAACTTTGGCGCAAGCCACTTCCTCGTCGCTTTCGCGGTGGAGGATGCAGGGAGTTATACTCATTATTACATCTAAAACGTGTTATGCTGTCTAGTGTGTTGGGGAGCGAGAGGAGAGGGTAGGCCATTGTGCGAGAGGGATGAAGTGGTGGGAATTGGAGGGTTGAAAAGAAACAGACGCCGTTGGATGGCCCCTACAGCGACATTTGGGAGCAATAATTGGAGAAATTATTAGCAATTATTTTTTATCATTTGGAGCGGGGTTAACTTATTTTTTTACATTAACAAAATTCTGTCGTTCAAGACAAATCGCCGAATATTATATTATATTGACACACGTGGAGGAATAATTTATTTATTTTTTAGATTTGAATAAACTGGCAGGCCATCGCTTGTGTCTCACATAATTCGGCTCAGTCCATTTGTCATTTTTCAGTTTCTCAGGATTTTCTATAAAAATCCTTCGTGAGGGGATAAGTCAAGGTCATACCCTCCATTCTCATTTACCAAAGGTACATGTTTGTCTCACGCAGTGTCTCGGGGACAATAACAATCGAAGAAAGGGCTCCCGAATGAGACTTCTATTCTTATCAAAAAGAGGTAGTTCGCCTCGGGGGAGACTCGTCGATATTGCTGTTTGTATACCTCGGGGCACGGGATTCCGGATACAATGCAACAATGCGTGGATTAGTCATCAGCCCCTTATAGTTTATTTATCAGATCCTTACTGTGACAAAATTATATTCACTCATTCAATTTCGTTGGTTCATTTTTTAACAAACAACTATAGACCAAAAAATTAAACTTCCTTTAAACCATTTTCATTTATTAAAGAGTTTATAAATATTCGGAAACTTTTCGTAACGAGGCGGAAGAATTAGGGAGTGATAGTGAAATTTTCTTAATTAATCAGATGATAAAGTAGATTATTATAAATATTATTTGATGGGAGACGTCAGAAAATTGGGGGTAGAAATTTATTGATTGCATTTTATTAATTCAATTCTTTTAGTTAGATTTAATAAATACTTCTCATGTAATTCGAGCTCTAAAATGTTGGGTACTTAATGAAAATATACGCCTGTACAGGGAAGGCGTGTGGTTCTTTGAGATATCAGTTCCCAACAGCCATATGCGTCATACTTTTGAACTTTCATAATGGCCCAGGGCTTTCCATTTTTATTTATACCTTTATTTACGATATTGCGACTGGGTATCAAACATCAGCTAAGGCGCCTAATATTTTTTCCCTTCCCCCCCCGGCTCTCTCCTGAATTTTTCCCAGCCAAAGATCTCCGGCATCGGAGCCATCGATTGTTCTTTTTCCCCGCGGATCTCCTTATTCCGACAGTTATTGGGCAAATCATGACCGAGAGGTGGTGAAAATTGCAGTCTCGGTATTTATCGGCGAAATTCAAAATTGGAGAAATTGTACGGGATAATTGGGTTTGTTTATTACGTGTGGGATAGACCGGCCCCTCTGCATTCATCCGGCGATGGAGTTATTGTAGAATAATAGCAAACGGTGAGCTCTGAATGCCCTCTCAAACAATACTCTAATTAATCTTACTCCCTTCTGTTACATGAATCCCCTTTTCATCTAATTCACGACAATTTGGTGACAATGTCCAATTGTGTTTTATTCTACGGGCCCAACACTCGTAACAACTGGAAAATATTTCAAGTCAGCCGTAAAAATTCACTCGATTTGATGAATTAGTTAATTAATGCAATCTGAGAGCATTGCAATTTTTTATACTCGTAAAATTGGTGGCTATTTTTGGTTGTCAAGAATTTCTAAACATGATCAAATTTTTTTTTCTAGAAAATTCTTTAAAAAATTACGTTATCTAGAAAATAATTATTATCACTAATACCCAAGTGTCAATCGGATTACTCGTATTTAACGCCAATTTCGACTTATTCCCTAATCCGAATTCCCCCCAAAACCAAAAAATGTAATTACTAATTAATTACCTCATCACCGAAAAGATAAAAACCGAATTATCGCCCCTCAAATTCTGTAATATCCCCTTCTGTTACATGAATCCCCTTTTTATCTATATTTCAAGTCAAGTAAATATTTCAAGTCAGGCGTAAAAATTCGCTCGACTTGACGAATTAGTTAATTAATTCAATCTGAGAGCATTGCAATTTTTTATACTCGTAAAATTGGTGGCTATTTTTGGTTGTCAAGAATTTCTAAACATTATCAAATTTTTTTTTTCTAGAAAATTCATTAAAAAATTACGCTTTTCAGAAAATAATTATTATCACTAAAACCCAAGTGTCAACCGGATTACTCGTATTTAACGCCAATGTGGCTACAACGCTCCGCTGCCTCCCTGGGCGCTTGATCGTATTTACACGAAATTGTCAGTTATAGAATAGCAGATTGAAAAGTCACGAAATTAATCCTCTCCACCCTCCGCTTCCAGTTTCTCTAAAGAAAAAACGCAAAGAATAAAAACCGAGCAAGCGTTAACAACAAAAAATTCATGTAAACTACATTTCCGAATTGGTTATTTTCAATCCCCAATAGATTCAATATAAAAAAAAAATTATTGCTCCAGAAATAAAATTAACAATTTGGGAATTAAATTGTCAGTCGCAAAAAAATATTGTCTAGTTGACGATATTAATATTTCTAACTAAAAAATATCCCCGGCTCCCCGAATCCCCGAGAATTAAAATAATCAATCAATGAGTATCACTTCGACCCCTAATTGTTCCGAAATAAAAAATAAATGGAATATTAGGAGATTATTACCAAAAAATTGAAGTTTGAAATCCCTCAAAAATTGAGGCACAACCCGAGAATAAATGAGCGTAATAGCGTCTTGATACTGGTATGTTGACAAGGGGTTGGGGTTGGGGGTTGGGGGGGTGCCCAGGGAAAGGGGGGAGCCCGTTATTGTGGGCGGTGATGCGCGTCATTTGATTCTGTTCAGTGAATCTAAGGTCGTGTATGTAGGGAGCGGGGGACGCGGAAGGGGTTACGGCATCGTTTGCTTGTGTTAAAGTTGCGCAACGGTTTCAACTAGCGCGAATAGGGCGGGGGTGTTGAGGGTTTCGCTGAGGGATAGTATGCCGAACAGTATAGAGGAGGAGATTGTAGCCCGCAGGCCGGCGAACCTAATGGAAACAAGAAATTGCCACAAACAGTGTTACTTATGCCCCGTCGCCTCGTAAATATCAACGGCAACCAACCTATCCACGTTTATAAACGTTTTGCCCAGCCACTGGATAAAAGGCCTTCTCTCGATTGAAATATCCATTCTAGCGCTATATTCAAAACTCATTTTTTTTTTAATGAATTTTTTTTTCTCCTCCTTCGGAAATTATTACTTCAGTTCCTCACAATTTTTTTTCAGACAAAAATGAGGAGATTTGAATTTAAATAAAATAATATTAGACGGTTAACAGAAGAAAGACCACTCCAGGCTAGGGCAGCTATTCTCAGTTAGTAGTTAATTAGAGTAGTTAATTAGGCATTCCTTAACCTTCCATTTCTAGATTTAAGATTGTTTTCATTCTTCATTTTTGTATTTTGTGTTGCATTTTATTTTATTTTTCGTTTTGAAGATTCTATCTACATTATATGAAAAAATACCTATGAAGCAAATTTATGTAAGGGTAGTTATAAAGGGGAGGGGGCAAAATGTAAAGACCCGAGAGGGTATACATACTGTAAATAAATAATAATATTAGACGGTTTTATTATTTAAAATAATAAGCGAGGAATTAATTATTTTGAAGTCAAATTTTCAGTTTATTAAAATTTCAAAAATCATTGGAATTAACAGAAATGATTTAACAAATTAATTGTTAGTTTAATTAATTGCTTTGGATTTTGATGAGAATTAATTTTTTTTTTGAGGGATGTCTAATGAATTGGAAAGTCGAAATGAGAACTTGTTGGTTAATCTGGAGAGAAATCGGGAAATTTGAATTAAAACGGAAATAATAATTTAAATTAACAACAATAGTCCTCTTCCACGAATTCAGTAATAGAAAAAAACTACATGTGTAACACTCGATGAATTCCCCCCCCAGCACTCGTGTCGAATGAAAAGAAAATATGACAAAGTGTCGGATAATTCGATTACAAGAGCCACTCGACAAACAGAGCAATTTTATTTTCTCCCATTCTCCAGCGGGCGATTACCCCCAAAGTCCTCGAGAGTAGTGAGTAGTTGGATATTTACGGAAATATTTTTTCCCCGGGTGTAAGAATCAAGCGTCATTCATCCCTGGAAATCATGAGGACATTGTACCCTCCACCTTTACATTTCCACTTTTTTTTCCTCGCTCTTTCTCCTTAAATTTCCAACGGAGATGGAAAAATGAGATACAAAGTTGCCAGTGAAATGCGAATGTTGACTTGTTCGTAATGGAATTAACTTTTCAAGAAACAGTAATCAGGGATAAAAAATGCGGCGAGCGGTGGTATTTATGCAAACTAATCTCTTTCACGGTGAAAATTTTGCGCTTTAACGAAGTTGTAAGGAGTCGAGACATTTTACTCATCCCCATCCCCGTAGTGCCCATTCCATTCGTCTCAGTTTGTTATTCAATTTGTTGAGGTAGTTACCGAGTATTTCCCAGTCGTGAAGAAAAAAAATTTTCATCAACGAATAAATCAATTGTGAATAATTTTTTTAATTTACCAATTAATAAATTCTCAACTAGTTTTTTCATTTTGCAGACAATAAATTGAGCTTCTCAATTGTTTGGCAATATTTATAATAATAAATAAATCGTCATTTGAGCCTGAATCAATGGGGAGAAGTCGGGAAATAGTCGATTGTTATTTAATTATTGGTAAATAAATTTGTTTTCTTGGTAATAATCAACCCGTTATCATTCTCAGTCCTGGCGTCAAGTTTATGTGGTTCTTTTGCCCCCCATAAATCGCGCTAATTTCCTCCACATTGAATTCACCGAACGCATTACAACATGTGCAACTGTCACATCAAAATAGGAATACGCAGCAACAATAAGTTATTGCCGCTGAAGGTAAAATGGAATGGCAGTATTTTATACAGTTCCGTTGTGCTACACCCGATGAATACATCAACAGCCCCAGCCCGTGCCCAGAATATATCACAAAATCATAATCCAATAGGCGATTCGAATAACACTTTTCAATTTCACTGGTCTTTCCGAAAAAAAACTTAGACCTCGAGGTACGGAAAAAATTAATCCGCGAGGGGAGAAATATTTACAAATAATTGCCCAACCGAGTGGTAATATCGCCCAGTGTTCCGGCACTCCCCAGGAATTGTTGACAATTTAATAAAAATTATCTAGTCCTTGGGAAAGAATTGCCGAACCGCTCACAAAAAATTTGAGTTCGACAAAAATTATTGGAATTTTTTTAGGATTTCATTGCGCGATCGGAAAATTTTACCCATCGGTTTACTAATTTTTACTGACGATTTCTCTTTGAAATACTGTACATACGGTAAAAAAAATGTTTAAGTATACGAAACCCGTGTGAGGAAGAAAATTACATTGACGAGTGGAGTATTCAAAAGAGAGGAGTGGAAGCATTTGTGCGAATGGGTGACGGCGTTTATGACCCTTTCCCCTCTCTTTCGTCCTACTCACCCGATGAATGGTATAATCAGTGGTCGCGTGGCATCCCATCCCCAGTGCGATACATTCACGCCCCTGCTATCATCAAATTCAAAGCTGAGGAAAAAAAATTGAATTGAGAATGGAATGAGTGGATTTTCAACGTATCAATTTTCCTCGATCTTATCTACAAACTTTCCCCTATTTTTCGGTATATAAAATACAAAAATTCTATTCAATTGTTTTATCAGACTAAATTTTACAACTAAAATTATTTCATTATATTTTTCGCAAGTAAAACGATCACTAAATTTCTTTATTTTTAAATATCGATCAAAGTTTTTTTGTTCTCGTCAATTAAAATCGTAATTTATACATTAGCTAAATTTTTAAATTAATTTTTATATACAACTAAAAAAAAATCGTATTATGACTTGATTTATCAATTTGTTCAATTGCTGATCGCAAATTAATTTAACTAATTCTCAATTTTTTACTCTACGAAATGCGACGTGCCAATCAAATTGAATTAAAAAAAAATTTCGACTTATTTCCTAATTCGATTCTCCACGAAAATCAAAAAATGAAATTCCTAATTAATTACCTCATCACCGAAAACGCAAAAAAACCGAATTATCCCCCCTCAAATTCCGTAATACCCCCCCTGTAGCATTGAATAATCCCCCTCCCCCAAGTGCCCCCCCCGCAATACCTGGAAAGGGCTCGCTAACGCGTTTGGAGGGGGTTTGTCAATGCCACTACACCAAAGCGATAAGCCTCCCACCTGTTGCACCATCTCCACTACTTCGCAGTCGTAATATATCGGCCGCCATGTCTCGAAAAGCGCCAATAGTAGCCCTGGCATTGTGGTGGGAGCCAACGGCGCAGTCCGGTTGGCTGGTCTTTCCCACCGAGTGCTTACCCACGTCTCCTCGCACGCTTGTTTTTTTTGTTATCCCCTTTTTGTCCTCCTCCCCCCTCCCCATTTTTCCCATCTTTCTTCATCTCCCTGGGTGCTGAGACAAACCCCGAAAACCGCTGCTGTGTTGCGCACAGTAGACGACAACCGCAATTCGACCCGCCAGTGTAACATACTTTGTCACTTTGTAATACGTCAACGAGTGAAGCACGACGTCTGCTCCCTTTCCGTCGTCCTCAATTCAACGGCACTCCACCTGCATTGAGCCCCCCAATATCGCCACCAATCCCTGAATAACCCCAAGCCCCTTGGTCTCATTACCAAATAGTTGAAAAATTATTTATCAACAAGTGAAGTGTCAAGTGATCAATCGAAACCAAACCCAGTGAGCGAAAGAGAAATAAATAAAATTCAATCCCCTAAAATCATGTGCGCCGACATGTGTATCAGCATCAGGTGAGCCGTTCCCTCATCAACTCCAGGATACCCCGACAAGAGAAAATCCCCGAAGATGTCATCAAAAGCACTCCACAACGAGCACATAAAGCGCCCGATGAATGCATTTATGGTGTGGTCTCGTGGCCAGCGTCGAAAGATGGCCCAGGAGAACCCGAAGATGCACAATTCCGAGATATCGAAGCGATTGGGAGCGGAATGGAAGCTCCTGAGTGAGTCCGAAAAAAAACCCCCCCCAAGTAGTTCAAAAAAAAGAAACAAAACGGCCTTTTGCCCCCCCGGCCAACCCCCCCCCCCCCCCCCCCCCCCCCCCCCCCCGGAATTATGTGAAATCTATTTTTATGTGGAGCGAGATCGTAAAAATAAAAAGCGGGATGATAAGTCGTTGGCGGTGGAACAGCCTGGTCTGCACCAGTACATTATATCTATATAGAGATATAGTATAGAAAACCGGGCGTTCCGTTGAAGCCGCGCTGTCACTGGCTTAACGTAATCTGTCCGTTCGTTCACGGCAACTCACAATGTGGCCCTCGAGATAACAAATAAAGCTCCATTGTCGCAATTGTGTGGATTTAAAAGGATTTGCTCCCCGCTACGGGGGCTCAGTGTGCGCGACCCCTCTCAACCCCCGGTACAACGCCCGGCTACCTATATACGCTGGCCGTTTCAATGATGCTCCTCTCGGTATTCAAATGCTGTATGACGCGGTCCGAGTCCTTCACGGTTCCCCCCCCCCCCATTCAAAGCCTGTATGACCCGGCCCGCCTCCCCCCCCGGCCCCCCCCCCCCCCCCCCCTCTGGGTAGTATTTTTCTCGGTGGACTTACCTGGATTGCACTGCCAGCAATTAGCGGGACAAATTAATTGATGAGCTCATTATCCAGTGGGCGGAGGTGCGCACGGAGGGATGTATCCAGTAAAAATTACGGAACAAGTCACGTAATCTGCCGGCGAAGTTGACATTGCACAGGGAGTATGCAATTCTCGCGTTAAATTTTACCTGTTCCGTAAAAATTACTCATCTGCCTGACACGGCAAAGTTAATCGCCTGCCGGAGATTTTCAGAAACGCTCCCCAATTTTTGCGGAATGTTTCGTAATTTCTATTTTCTGAGCCGTAATAAGTCTTGAAATTTCTTGGAGTAAATTACTGTTGGGGTTTGAGTTACAAAAAAATTACGTGACTTTTCCGGGCATTTTCAAAGATGCAACAGACTTATTCTCGTTAATTCGTAGAAAAATTTATGAAAAGAATTTTAGCGGGCGGATTACGTGACTTGTTCCGTAATTATTCTTAAACTTTTTTCTCCGTGCGGGTGGGCGCGAGTAACTATCCCATGGCTCATGGAAATTTGGGAGATTAAAAAAAAAGTGGAGGCAAAGTATTTAATGAATTCAATGAACTACCAAATTGTCATTTTGATATTACCATTGCTCAGTAAAAAAATGAGTTATTGTCCTGATGTTGTTGTTTTTAAATGGAAAATATTGGGCGCAAATTGTGAGGCTGACGAATTTTTCAATTGAGAGACCAACGTAATTTTATCCAGAGGTAGAACGCGAAGTTTTCAGTCTCATTAATTTTGCCAATTATGGGGTTGTTATTGGAGGATGATGGGGCTAAATAAATTAATCCCTGATCCCCACTTGTTCCAGAACCCTCCACATGAAGGAGCACCCCGACTACAAATATCGTCCGCGAAGAAAGCCAAAGTCGCTGTTGAAGAAGGAGAACAAATTCGGTTTCAGTCTGTCCCCGCTGTTATCCCCTCACAACGACTCCCTCGGGGGTATATCGAGAGGTCTCCTGCCGCCGTCCCTGCCACCAGCTCATCACCACCACCTCCTCAGCCACGACGACCTGAAGATCCCCAGATTCTTTCCCTCCTTTCCGTACTCCCTCTACCCAGCGATCCAGCACAAGCTCAGTGGGGACAGCCTGAACGGCGGAAAGCTGGCGGCGGACCTGACGTTCCAGGCGATCTACGGGTCGGCGAGTTCCTTCTACAGCAATCACCACCAGATGACCGGCTGGCCCCGACTGACGACGGCCTCCCCGACCTCCTGTGTCCAGGGCAACTGCAGCTGCCCCTCACCGCCGAGTCCCTCCTTGAGCAAGGACGACGTCAAGAGGCAGTCGTACCTACCCCAGAACCTCAGCAAAATCAGCTCCGACCACGAGTCCTTCGGCAATTCCCTCGACGACGAGCGACGCCCGCCGGAAGGAACCGTCGACGACTTCTACTATCGACCTAAGACCAATGAGCAAACCAGCATGACAATCTATCCCTCGATATCTGTCGTCCCTATCGAGAAGGGGGATAAAGTCAAGGAGAAGGTCTATCCTCCCATCTCCACGACCCCTGAACGCAAGGAGGGAACACCAACGACCAACGACAATTCATTCTCAGTCCAGAGTTTAACGTCATCATCATCATCACCAGCTTCTTCATGCTCACCCACGATCACAGCGACCAGGAGTCATGTTATTTGAAGACCGCTTCCGGTTCTCCCTGATATCAATTTTCGGGGGAACCTCGTATCCAGCTGCTGGACAACACCACCCGATTGGTGGAGAGTCGAGCCCATTCTCTCGCCGATTAACCGTCCGGCCAATTTCACGGCTACCAGCGGCAGTTCCAATGGCCCAGTCGAGGTTGTCGATGATGAGCGATAATTTTGACGGCGAGCGCCGCTGAGGTAAGGGATTATGCAATTTATTTTGAGGGGGAGTTGTTTTCATGGGTCTCCGGGGCTTGCGGGGGTGGATCCATCAGGGCTCGAAAGTTTCTAGGGATTTCCTCATATTTTTGAGGTGATCAAATTTTTTTCCCAGACGTAGGGAAATATTCAATGAAAATTAACGGTTAAAAGGGTGAAGACAATTTTTAGGGCCTGGAGTGTAATGATCCTTTAGATTTTTGGTTGATTTTATACTTCCAAAAAATTACGTGACTCGAGTTTTTTTTTGGGGGATAGACTGGAGAATTTACTGAACGTTAGAGATTTATTCTATTCAATTCCCATAGAAATTGGTTGAAAACGACTCACGCCAGCAGATTACGGGAATTCTTCCGTAATTTTTATTGAATATGTCTCTAGGTGGGGGAGATAAAATTTAAGCTGTTGAAATCATCTAAAATTCAAGTGAAAATATAATCAGAGCCAAATGAATTTTTACAGCTGCACAAATTGCATTTGAACTCTGACGGATTCATTCTAATTATGAATTTTTAGCTCTAGAATGTTAATTAAAAACTGACGGTGCTGTGTTTGTATTTAAAATTCACTCTAATCAAATAAACATTTAGAGTTCCATGAACATGTAGTCAATGCTAATTAGTTAACGAGATAAAATCGAACAGTTATTTAAATAAATAAACAAGAGACTTTTTTTCACGAGTCGAAGATCTCAATGTAAACGTACTGTAACCGAGTCGGAATATTTTTGTCAAATTTTCCGTGAATTATACATATCTGCATGTATATAATACGATTAATAAATAATCTGTAATCATAAATTGAAGTAAGAAGCCGATCACTCAATCGATTCATTAATTATTTGTTCGAGATGAGTAACGGATTAACTAGTGTTTAATTACCTAATTATTAATTACCGACACGACTGATAATTTACGTTGTCCATGTAAATTAACACATTAATGATTTAGTTGACAAGCGATGTTGTAGACTCAATGTACTTTCCATTAATCCATGTACATTATTATTTAGCTTTAATTATTAAGAATAAAGTGCGAACAATCACCAAATGTCATCAGTATTCCGTTAATTTATTTTGTTAATCCTCAAGTTTGAGTTGAACATTGAGTTCTGTTTTGTTACTGAATTTTTTATGTAAAATTGTGGCTAAATATAGAAAAACATGAATCGACCAGACAATTTTTGTGAATTCTTTACATTATTTAGAAGTTAAAAAATTCCCTTATAAAATTATCGATTAGAATTATTCATTTTGCAATTAAAAAATTTATTTTGTGGTGTGGACAGCAGATTAAATTGTCCTCAAACGTCTCTTCCCCCCAATGTTGCCAAATAATTGTTAAACAATTAAGAATCCCGTCGCAATTTTTTTTGAGCCCCTCCAAATGCTCCAAAAATTGAGGGCTAAAATTTCTATAAATTATCGCAGACTAAAATAATAAAAATATTCTCTCACAATCACGCAGACAACAGATTAAATTGTCCTTAAACGTCTCTTCCCCCAATGTTACCAAATAATTGTTAAACAATTAAAAATCCCGTCGCAATTTTTTTTGAGTCCCTCCAAATGCTCCAAAAATTGAGGGCTAAAATTTCTATAAATTATTGCAGACTAAAATATTAAAAATCTCCTCTCACAATCACGAGACAATATCTCCAATTGCAAAAACAATATCCCTAATTCTTGATTTATTTATTCCACCCAGCACAAGCATCTTGAATCGCGAGTGGCTGGAGTTGAGAAAGGCTCGACCCCTTTGAGTTTTATTTCTGATAAGCGTCGGGGCGTCTCGTGGTTGCACGCCGCGCGCACAAAACGACATTATCGTAGCGGCAAAAGACCCTTTCTTCCCCCATAAAGGCAATCACGCCTTCGTCGTACTAAGATAACAGTTGGATGGAAAATGGAGTAAGAAAAAAAAAAAGAAGAGAGAAGAAAAAGGCGAGAGGGAAAATATGAAAGGAAGCATAATAGAACTCCGAGCGAGGGCCAAAAGCGACTCCTTATCTGCGCCACTGGCAAAAGTCCCATTAATAATAACAATTGTCTCACGGCATTAGGGACAATTCTCACAATTGAATTTTTTTTTATTGTCCCCCCCCCGCCCCGTGGCCCTTCTCACTATTCGCCCATTGGCTGACACTGACACTCGCGCCTCAGGCCGGAACATCCGGTGGATAGTGATCGAAAGGGCGAGAATGCGACGGGTAGATTTTTCAATTTTCAAATAGTGTCCGAGTCACAGTTACTAGCAAACTGTCCCACTGATAAGATAAACCCCTGGAAAGAACTTCGGAATTTACGTCTTGCATAAGTTTTCCTTATATATGAGTGTCCACAGGAAATATGATGATCTTATCCCACGTACTGGCATGTATCAGCTTTTTTTTACTTTTTACTTTCGCTTTACCTTCAGAAGCTCAATTCCGCACGGAGTGAATTTTTCTAGCAAAAATTATTATATTTACATTATGTTTAATTGTATTATATACAACCCCGGGTCTCCGCGGCTTGCGGGGGTGGATCCATCAGGGCTCAAATTTTTCTAGAGATTTCCTCATATTTTTGGGATGATCAGATTTGTTTTTCCGGACGTAGGGAAATATTCAAGGAAAATTAACGGTTAAAAGGGTAAAGATAATTTTTAGGTTCTAGAGTGTAATGATGGCATGTATTAGCTTTTTTTTATTTTTACTTTCGCTTTACCTTCAGAAGCTCAATTCCGCACGGAGTGAATTTTTCTAGCAAAAATTATTATATTTACATTATGTTTAATTGTATTATATATAACCCCGGGTCTCCGCGGCTTGTGGGGGTGGATCCGTCAGGGCTCAAATTTTTTTTAGAGATTTCCTCATATTTTTGGGATGGTCAGATTTTTTTTCCAGACGTAGGGAAATATTCAAGGGAAATTAACGGTCAAAGGGTAAAGATAATTTTTAGGTTCTAGAGTGTAATGATCCTTGAGATTTCTGGTTGATTTTATACTTTCAAAACATTACGTGACTCGAATTTTTTTTTGGGGGATCGACTGGAGCATTTACTGAACGTTAGAGATTTATTCTATTCAACTCCCATAGAAATTGGTTGAAAACGACTCACACCAGCAGATTACGTGAATTGTTCCGTAATTTTTATTGAATAGGTCTCTAGGTGCGGGAGATAAAATTTGAGCTGTTGAAATTATCTAAAATTCCAGTGAAAATATAATCAGAGCCAAATTAATTTTTACAGCTGCACCAATTGCATTTGAACTCTGACGGACTCATCCTAATTACGTCTTGCATAAGTTCTCCTTATATATGAGTGTCCACAGGAAATATGAGGATCTTATCCCACAGTATCAGTTTTTTTTTCTTTCGCTTTACCTTCAGAAGTTGATTTCCGCACGGATTGAATTTTTCTAGCACAAATTATTATATTTACATTATATTTAATTATATTTATAGCCAAAATTATAGCCACGTCTAGAGAATTTTTAGCGAGGGCTTAACAATTTTTACTGGCCAGTTGGATAATTTTTATCGTATCCATGTGTCTCTCTACAAGTGCTTATTATTAGTAAAATATATTCTTTTATTTATAATATTTGGCAAACCCCCGAACGATTATTTTAGCCACCAAAAATTTTTTTTAGCTGGTTAAGGAATTTTAGAATTAGTTTTTCACTGTTTCAGGTAAGAAAATATCAGTCGCATTAAGTGCCCGTAATTAGTTGAGTCGATGATTTATTAAATAAATGGCTGGGACACGGTGAAAAAATTGAATTGGTTAGAAATGCGCTGATGGAGTTTGAAAATCGAAATGAAATGTTTTATGCAAATGGGCGAGCTACGCCAATAAGAGTATAATACCCAGCGAGTGTATTGCGTTGTGTTGTAGACTGTCGGTTCCTATGCGCATCGCAGTGGGATAGGAAACAATGACACAATCAGCCAGTCGTCTTCCCCGCGGAGGGCCGGAAATCAACAGGAGCCGGACAATAGAGGGTACCGACAGTGCCTGACTACCCACTGTCGTTTACCACTCTGATTATTTATTATTGAACTACACTCATGACTGCATTTTGGTACTTACATTGTCTGGTTATCACTCGCCGAATCGTTCGACAACCGAACGCGAATTAGGATGCGTCAATAACGAATGTTTTTAAATAAATAATTGCTCTGGAGCTCGAGGAATTATTTATTCAAGTTACATCAAACATTTTTTTCTCAAGAAAAAAATCGGATTAATTGTTCCTGATTTTTTTATTTATTAAAAATTCAGGTGACAATTCGTTTTTAATGTTTGTTTAATTTTGACAGTGAGGTTGAGTGGAAATTTAATTACCGTAAACATAAAATTGTCAAAATATCGACAAAATCCAGCAATTTCACGGATTTTTTATTTAACATTCGCGAAGTGGCCAATCCGAAGGCTTTGCTATTAAATAAATAATTACTCAGGAGTCCAAGAAATTAATTATTCAAATTAGATAAAAAATTTTGTCTTCAAGAAAAAAATTAGTTAAAATTCCCCTGAATTTTTTCTTTATTCAAAATTCGAGTGGCAATTAATTTTTAATGCTTATTCAACTTTGACAATGAGGTTGCCTGAAAATTTAATTACCTTAAATATAAAATTCTAAAAATACCCAAAAAGTCTGGGAATTTGGGTGCAAATTTTTTTAACATTCGCGAAGTGGCCAATCCGAAGGCTTTCTTTTATTATATTTTTATTCAATTTCTGGGAAAACCCGATACGAACCTCCCATAATAATAAATCGCGTACGAATTGAATGCAAAATGTTCGGCGGGGGTAGTGAGAGAGTATCGGCCTATACAGCATTAACCGCCCAACAACGGTTTTTATTACCCTCATAATCGGATCTGGGGTGATGATACCGTCAGTGATTTCAGGTTTGTCTACGATAACGCAGTTGTCCCTTTCAACAATGTACCAGTGAATGCGGCCTCATTTTTTTGTTTGAACGGCATCCCCCCCCCCCCCCCAAAAATCCTCTTTTTCCCCCCCCCCCCCGCCCCCCCCCCCCCCCCCCCCCCGCCCCTTATCGCAATCGGTGAACCTCCAACAGTGGGAGAAATAGAGCATTAAATCATACATCATTTTGAGTTTGTATACTTAGAAAAATCCACACGACCCGGTGTGTATAATGTGGACACATACAGTCGGATAGAGTGAAAAACGAAAAAAAGTGGAGGGACGAAAAAAAAAAGAGAGAGAGTCGGGTATTACGGACAAAGCTGTACTTTCATTGATATGCGGGAGGTGAATTCGTGGCCGATTGTCAATGCTATTGTAGACGAAGAATGTTCTCATTGTCGGCCGAGCACCCACTCCCACCCGGGCTCACTATTACATACCCCGTCACCTTATATACTCCGAGTGAATTTTTAAATTGGGGTGCATGAGCTGGAAAATATTTTTTAAACTCGAAATTTCTTCAACTCTATCCAAACCTCTGAACTTTTTTTTTTAACAAAATACAATTCTTGGAGTTTTTTTTATTAACAAGCAGCGCACGATCCCCTATTTTTTATTCCGTTTTTCTTTTAATTTTCTTTTAACAAATCCAGGGTAACTTTTTTTGAAGCTATCTTTAAATTATTACAATTACTTTATTACTTCGGTAAATGTTAATAAAGATTGCCCGAAATAATTCTCAAAACTTTCAATAACTCCCGCAAAATTCAATTTTTTCAACTCGGGTTTTATCTCACTTTAAATACAATTTACGACGAATAGTTAGTATTGCGGAAGAATTTATATTCACATGATATTTTGAATAGATCGAGTGAAGGAATATCAAAACAAAAGGTGTCATCGATTTGTTTACCTTCAACTACGGCCAGGGTTACCTGGATTTTGGGTGTTTACTTCTCAGTTACGAGCGATAGCCGGTCGGTACTCGTTGTGTCTGTGATTTTAGTGAAGAATAGTGAACGTGAAATTTAATTATTAATTTTTTTCGAGTGCTCATAGTGAGAATCTGTAGTGATCAAGTGATGCAGTGATCTCTCGGACAGTCCGACCCAACCGTGGGATTTAATTCTTCATTCGTAGAATTTTTAACATCTTCTGTGTCAACATGTGTCGGTTTTGGGAGCAGAGACAACCACATCCACGCCGTAGGTCCCGGGTCACGGCAGGAATGAGGTAAGAGATGTTCTAGAGCCCTTCACTTGACCCGCAAATTAACCCTTTCGAACCTCCCGGTTTTTGGCACTCGTACAATCGAATCTAAATTTTAAAAAAACTATTGGGAGGGTCTTTTTTAATATTCCCCATAAATTAATATATTATACTATCTAAAAAATCAAAATACCATTTAATATTCCCCATTAACCGCTAAAAATTATCTAAAAAAAATATTACGATAAATTACGAATGCCCCCCAGTACCACTGATAGAGAATTCCCCTCTTCCAAATGCCAAAAATACTGTCAATTGCGGTAATTCCCGTGTATCTCCGAATTAAATTCCCCCCCGGGTATAATGTCTCAACTCTGGCAAAACCATTTCGAAGACTTTTTTAATCAAATCCCAACAATACCAGAGAAAAAGAATTTCCAGCGAAGCGTGCATGTTCACGAAGCACATAAAATGAATCTCACCGCGAACGAATCAACTCCCCGAGACTATCCATACAGATATTGGTCCCACATACGACACTTTAGTATTAAAGTTCGTTGCAATAGAAACACGTGTGTGTATGATGCGACTCGATCCACATCGTATTCACGTTAGTATTCACAACCGTTGGCTTATTTCGCATGGCCGAATTCCAAAGAAGAGATTTGCCTCCGTTGGGAGAAGCATTTTTTTTTTCTCCTCCTTTTTTTTGGATTTTTTTTTTCATTCACTTTCTTTATTTCATCTTTTTTGGCTCTCTTTGCCGGGATAACAGGGTGGCCAGCGCTCTCGGTATGGACCCGGTGCATGTGGACGCGCCGATGGGGGAGGGGGCCAGGGGGGGCTTTCATTTATCTCATCAAAATTGTCCTTCAGTTTAGTTCGGCAAAACTGTCAGAATAAATATGACGCAAAGAGGCCGATCTCTTTGTGGGATTTAACTCGGAGCATATCGATTCCCCACTCACCCGCGGGCCCAGGGGGTGGGGTGGGGGGGGGGGGGGGGGGGGGGGGGGGGGGGGGGGGGGGGCATGTACAAATTTTTCCCTTTTCACTTATATGTGGAGAGTCCGACTTATCGGGGCTCTCGTTTTCTTCTCTATTCAGGGGAGTCGTTTTTATCGACCAACCCACTGTCGTTTTCACCCCAGTATCACTCCCACACTTGGCAATTTCCTGGATACAGTGTTTCGTGGAATCTCGGAGGGATTCGGCGACTTTTTTGCCATTTGTTATCGGCTGAATCGGGCCGACGTACACGGGAATCGGTGGATTTTTTAGTCGGGGAATTTTTTTGGTGGGTAATTGGCGACTAGATCAGTTGAATTTGAAAATCAAAATTGAATTCAATTTTTTTTCTTTAATTTTTAAGCTCTTGATTGGAACTGTTTGTAATTTTATTCCAGACGGTTTTTAATCTTCTGACCAATTTGAATGGCAGATTGAATTGAATTTTTGGGGAATTGGAAATACGGGAAAATCCTTCTCTGAATTGTCAAGAGATTTTTGGATTTTCTGGTGTTTTGTGGGAAGAGAAAGATTTTTTGAGCGATTTTTGAGTAAAAGGCTACAGGGAATTTCCTGTAAATGAATGGCTTTACCAATTTTTTGTTTTACTTTAAAAATAATTCAACCTTTTTCGACAGATTAATTCATACAAAAACAAAAAAATCCCATTTTTAAATAAAAATTTGATAATCATCCTGGAAGCGAAAAAATGGGATCAAAATAGCAAAAAAAATATTAAAAAATATGCGGAAATTTCCAAATCAATATTTAAATTTTGAATAGTACGTAAAATAAAATCCCGGGATATCGTAGAATACCCAACGGGATCCAGTCGAAATTGCAGGGGCTGTCAGGCTAAGGTAAAGTAGATACTCCGGGAGTGGAGATATACCGACGGCCGGCGGGAGATATCCCGGGTTTTACCACTTGCTAGGGCTCTCGGTATCAACGAAGGGTGTTCTCCCCGCCGCTCAAATATATTTCCACCCCCGAGTGCTCCCCTTTATCCACTGCTATCAGGAGGGCTGGGGTATCCTGGACTGTCTCGTCATTCTCATACCTTTAGCCGGCAATTTAATCTCCTGGGAAATTCCACTCCTCCAGAAGAGGTCTCTCCACGATTAAAACGATATAAACATTTTCTCTGAATGAGGAAAATCCCCATTTTACTATTAAATCCAAAGTTAAATATTCAAACTAAAAAAATTACACATTATTCATGATTTTTCTTTTAATTCTATAAAATCTTAAAAAAATATAAAAATTAAGAGAATTGCATTTGATTAAAAAAAAAGACATTTTGAATAGCATTAAATAATTATTTATCAACGGAGATAAACAAAAATTGATTCCGAATTTTTTTCCTCAGTCCCGAATTAATTCAATTCAATTCTGCCTCGACTCCGAGTGAAAGCGAAAAATTGTTAAATGTTATTATTCTTAAATTCAAAACATCTGCCGATTAAATCGACGGATGAGCATCGATCACCCCAGATATATCTCAAAATATTGACCATCAAATACCCAAAAGTTGAAAACATATGCTGAACGGTACTTATCTAACGGTAAACACGAGCAATGCTAATAATTCACCTGAAAATAGGTACACGCGAGAAATAGAATAGCTACACTAAGCCCACTTGTTCTGTGTATGCATTGTCACCTGTTCCTCGGTCATTACTTATTTACCCATCACTCTATTTACCATGATTGCGACACCGACATTACGCGACTATCGCGACCATGAGAGCGCTTATCCAAGAATGAGAAATGTGCGTTAACGGAAAATTATTAAATTGCGTGAAAGACAAATTTTCTCAGCCTAAAAATACAATTACCATTATTGACATGGATTTTCTACATAAATAATTACGGGAATAATTGAGCTGGAGGTTCTCCCCTAGAATTAGAATTTTGAAGCGGCAAACATTCGTGAAATAGCCGAAGAATTGATCGGAAATTGCCCCCAAAAATCATTAACATCGGATTTATTGGCCCCCAAGCCCTCGAACCTCCCGCAATATTAGCTGAATTCTCACCCCCATTACACCATCTCCAACTTTCATTCGGACACGTATGAAATCCCTACCTGTACCTCTCCATCTGACATACCAAGTATTATCGTCTCCCGTCACCTCCGGATGTTCCATTAAAATCTCCTCCCTCCCTCCAAACCTAAACCAAACAGGCTTTAATGCCTTCTTAAGACTCCTCCTCGCGTCTGCATTGACATCGATAGCAGATTATTTGCGGGATAAGAAGAGCCATTCAGCCCCCATCACAATACGATTTTCATCCACTATTATTATTGACATATTTCCCCTCTATCCACCCCCTACCCCCACCGCGCAAGCCACCACCGGCATTCCATCAGTACAACCAAACGTCAAATGTTATTAAACAAAACAAAGTCACGTTGTACTGTATCGTTTATTCCGTTGCCACGGCCAGAAGTTCGAGCCGGTGAAAATACTCGTCCGGGTCATACGAAAAAATAATTAATTAGCCGAAATTATCAGCAAAAAATTGATAAATATTCAATAAAATTTGAGGCAGTCGCGGAAAAATTACGGACACGTCTAAATAAGTTTTACTAATCAGGTAATGAATTTTATTGAGCGCTTTCAATTTTTTATTAACCACTCAAAGCGCTTTATTCATGCTTTATTATTTATTTATCTAAGGTAGGAATGTAAACAATGCGCTCACTTATTACCACTGATTTAATATTATTTGGGATGATTAATAGATTAATTAATAACATTAAAGGAGAAGGAAGTAAGGGAGATAGAGACGTTGGAGGCCGTGTCATTTTTTAATTTTATTAGACGTTAATTAAATATTTAAATAAATCGTGTTATACTTTGATCTCCATTAAGGCGGTATTCAGGAGATAGGGTTTAGGCCTTCTAAACTCCCAATCGGGTCTAATCGAAATTTCAAAATTCGATTCTCAAAATGAGAATATTTAAATTTTTTCTTCAGTTATTTTTGGACTCGATGTGTTGAGAAAGAATTCCCACCAGTCCAAAATCCCTCCCTCCAATAATCCCAATTTCAAAACCGGAGGGATTCGGATTCGGCGACTTTTTGCCATTTTTTTATCGGCTGAATTAAGCCGACGTCGACTAGAATCGCTAGATTTTTTTATGGGAAATTTTTTTGGTTGGTAATTAAGAACTAGTTCAGTTGAATTTGAAAATCAAAACTGAATCAAATTTTTTTTTGCACTTCTGAACCTCCCGATATGAAGTTAATGCTTGCAATTTAATTTCAGTCGGTTCTCAATCTTTTGTCAAATTTACATAGCAGTTCTCAAAATCCAAAACATCTCAAAAATTGCTCTGATAATTGATACTTCTGTCGATAAAATAATTCACCGAGTAGGCCGTAAAAAAATTGAATAGCCCCGACAATTAATTACCCTCTTGGATTCCTCCCACCCGAGCCCTCCCTATTATTATCGACATCCCCTCCCCGCGAGCCCAACACTTGCATTCCACATTATCAAACAAACCCAAGTCACGTAGTGCAACCCGTTCTACACCCCCTGAATTCTTTTTGTCTTAAGATTCCTCCTTGACGCCGCTGTTATCCGTCTTCCCCTCCTCCCCCCACCCCCACCCGAGTTCGCCACCCCCTCCCCAGCTGCACCAACCATCTTTTTCTTCTCGAAGCTGCTTTATAAGGCGACAAAAGAACATCGCGACGGAGTCAAGATGGCGGATTCCGAGGTAGAAACTGACTATAAGGCCATTGTTGCCACGAGCAGAAAGACAAAATGAACCCGATTGTTATACTGGGAGGCATCATAATGAATACCCATTCATCGGTAGACACCAAATGAGCTCCCGCGTCTTGTCCCAGTGCATTGTCTCCGCATACTTTTAATTTTCTTGCTTTTTTTTTCATTTTCTGTTACGAATATGGCATCTCTCTCTCTCTCGGCCGTTCGGCTGCGCGCGACTATTTGAAGCCATGTCGTCCTCTCGGTCGGGGTTTTTTTTTTCTGACTTTGGGGTCCTTTGTTGATCGTGCGAGTGTGCATGTTATCATCCCTCGCCCTCGGTTACTCTTTTATTATTTTTCGTCAGCCCTGCTAACTACTGTTTTCATCCTGTATGCGAGGAGAATGAGATTGTTACGGGAGGACTAGGCGCTTGGAGACTCCGAGTGTGTGCATTAATACATTCGGTAAGTTTATTCTTTTGTTTGGGGGCTTCACTTGCTAACGCCTGTGCAAACAGCAGATACATATTCATAATTCGTAATAATGGGGGATTATGGGGGGGAGGGGGGGTCTCCTGGTGGGTGGGGGCGTGGGTATTGATTATACATTGTTTTGGGGGGATAATTGGGTATTGTTGGGGGTGAGAGGATATATAGAGCGTCTAATTAAGCTTCTTTTACTACAGGTAAAAATACTTTTCTTCATCTTCTCAGAAAATTTTTTTTTTTTTAAATTACGTATCACAAAAATTATAATAAATGTAAATTCGTCGAAACTAATTGAACATTTAATGTTTGACTAGAACACCGGTTGCCGTATTTTACCCATCAAATTTCAGAAGTTCGAAATTTAATTATGAGGTTAAAGTCCTCACAAAATTTTCACTCTCTTTAACTCTTTAATTCACAAATTTAATTCTCAAGAGCACCCGACTGGTAATCGAAAGGTCCCGGGTTCGATTCCCGATCTGAAAATATCTGAATTTTTTCTTCAGTTATTTGTGGATTAAATATATTGAGAAGGAATTCCCACCTATCCAAAAAATCCTTCCCCCCCATTAATCCCCCTGTCCTACCCTAAAAATGTGAAACGCACTACCCCTACCTAATTCCCAACTGTTCTAAAAATACAAAAATTTGAAATATCGAAAACCCCGGAGCTCCTACCAAATAACAATTTCCCCAATTTGACTGTTCGCTCCCTGCGCAAAGAGCCATTTAACTCGTCGGTTAAAAAAATAATTACCCCTCCAAAAGTGACTCACAATTATCCTCATAGATGTACTTGACAATAACACCATTGGTCGGACAATGGATAAAAAAAAAATATCTTTTGACATTATATTGAAGAATGCTGTAGTAAGAGCAAGTGGAATCGAATGACCGATCAAGCAGAGAAAGAGTGACTAAAAGAACCGAACAAAATACAATAATATATGCGACGGGGGGACTAGCGCGGGGGGGGGGGGGCGGGGCGATTTTACTGTGCGATGTATTGGTCGTCACATACACGTGTGTCGCAAGATATAAAAAAAAAAGTGCAGGAGCCCAGCGAGAAGAAAGGGACATATACATATATCCCTATATTTTCTATATAAAAAAAAAAAAGATATATGTGTACAGTAGTATAAACATATAGACACAGAGGAGCAGAGAAAGACAGAGACGAAGTACGCGGGGAATAGAAAGACCGATACAATGCTCTGGCCTCTCCCGCGAGTCGACTTTCCTTGATACATCGCCATTGAGCCATTGTCCGCCACCCAATGCCCCCAACGAAAGACTCCGAGGAAAAAAAAATTCAATTCAGCTTTTAAATTATTTTCCCCCCCTCCCACTCTCCTCTCCATACTCTATTCTCTCCCTCTTCTTCCTTTTTTTTTTTTTTTTTTTTTTTTTTTTTTTTTTCTTTCCTTTTTTTTTTTTCTCTCTCT
>JAPYZN010001404.1:0-30365 GCA_030522865.1 Psyttalia lounsburyi | reverse complement strand
TTTCCCCGAGCTTCACTAGAAATTTTCTCATCCCTGTCATTCATTTACGCACGTTCAAATCATAAAATAGCTAAAAATTCGTCTCTTCAAACCCTGGGCCACTCTTTTACATAAAAAATTATTTTTCCGAACATTTACTCCCTGAGGGCACAACATGAGAGCCATAAATTTTTCAGAGAGCTCTAGTTGAACCTCTCATATTTTTTGCCTTTCCTTATTTTTTTTTTTGCTTCCGCTGTTGGCGATAAACAACTCCCTTCACAGAGGCACACCTCCTCTTCCCTCTTTTTAATCTATAAGTTTGACCATAAAATTTAAGAGAAATAATAAGTAGTACCTGAGGAGATGCCAAAGAGGTCACAGAGAGAACCCAACACATAAAATTTAAGAGAAATAATAAGTAGTACCTGAGGAGATGCCAAAGAGGTCACAGAGAGAACCCAACACTCAGTTCTGATCTCGTCTCCGAAATTTATCCGATGTTAATATAAAGATCAAATTCAAAGTGTTATAATAATTATTGTAGACTTTAGTTTTTCGTACATCATCGTGTGTATCAATTTATCAACATTTTCCTTAGTTATAGACGCCGTTTTGCGAACTTTGTGAAATACTTTCTCAATATTTTGCTTCTTATTGTCAATTGTGTACGAGTTCAATCCAATTATGGCTAATCATTGCAACCCCGTTCCTTAAATTTCTAATTCCGTTGCCTTCCGGACAATTGTCGTTTACAACAGGACAGGAGTGAAATTTCGACGTACCAAGGAGTATATCTGAATCCTGCAACTCCAGGAAAGGTTCAATAAGGGGCATTATTGACTATCGCGCCTTATCCTCCGAACAGCCTGAAAGACAACATTTGGGTCGTTGGATTGATCTTTGACGATAATTCACGATAATTTTGCAGATTGAGGTGAAAGCTGTGCCGACTGATAAGAAAGACATATCCGAGGCAGATCAGGGCCGGAAAATTCGTCGAGTGTCTCAGCCAGATCCGATGACCTTCGGTGGTCATCCTCAGCCTATCCTGGACGTACCGTACGAAGTAACAGTAAACAACAAAATGTGTTTCTATGCAATAACAATAATGAAAGCCTATCAGAATTATTCCTTCGAGGAATTGCGATTTACATCGCCAGCTGTGAAACGATCGAGTGAGAGTATGCTTGTGAGGCCCAATGGAGATGGCAGTTACAGTGCTACATGGACACCAGCATCTGTTGGTTGGTACTCTCTGATGATAACTATCGACGGATATAGTATGGAGGATAATTACAAAGTCGAGGTGAAAGAGCCTCCTCAGGGTATGCATCCACCCACCCAGAATATCGTTAAAAAGCCCCAGCATCAGCCCAATCGGCTCAGAAAATTTGTTGGTAAAAACAGTGCAGGACTTCGAATTAGAGCTCATCCCTCCTTGCAGAGCGAACAAATTGGTATTGTTACGATCAATAGCACTATCACTTTTGTCGAGGAGATTCACAATGACGACGGTGTGTGGTTGAGATTGAATGCAACCACCATTAAAGAATACTGCAACAGCAGTCACACTGAGGCCTGGTGTCTTGGTTACAATCAACATCTGGGAAAAACTCTGCTGGTGCCTGTTGAAGAGCCAAAATCAATTTTAGATCATGTAATTAAAGAGTCAATTTTACGAAAGAGACCGGAAATTGGTGATGACAAAATGAGGAAAACTGGATTGGGGGAGCATTTAACGGAGGGAAAGCGAACGATGGTTGTCATCACTTCTGGTGCATCTGGACATAATATCAGGAGTCGGCCAAGCTTGAAGGCAGCACCTGTTGGAATGCTGACTTTAGGAGATTCTGTTACGGTTCTCGAGTATTGGATGAATGGGGATGGGACATGGGTGAGGATAGACGATGAATCAGCTTCGAAATATTGTTTCAATGAGGGGGAGGCATGGTCGTTGGCTGTTAACAAACATGGGGTGGCGCACATGAGAGTGGAGCAGGAGTCGGATATCGATGCGACTGAAATACGTGTACCGGCTATTGGATTGAAGGAATCCACGGGCTCACCGTTGACCAAGGGCTTTGATTTTTCCACTCCGTCTGGGAGCAATGAGGGCTTCAACTTTACATCGCAGAATTTTGTGACTGGGACTGCGGGGGAGACAAATCCATTCGTTTTTGGATCGTCGAGCCTTCAGGGCTCACCAGCCAGCGACAAATGCACGGCTGAAAAGAATGAAGTGTCTTCGAAATTTATCAAGGCCCACTGCAAGGAGAAAAATGTTAAAGAGAGAGATCGAGATGGCGGTGGTAAATTTAGTGTTTTACAGAAATGGTTGAGGGGCGATGACAAGGAGAAGAGAAATTCCCCTGGCAGGTAAAAACGATAATTTTTATTGATATTCATTTGTAACAGAAGCAATAGTCCAGGATAATTATAGGGTCTAATTCAAATTCAATATTTACAGTCGTAGATAATTTGTGATAATAGCCAAATTTCCACTATCATTTTCTCATGTCAATATTACTAATTAAATAACTCAGTAATTGATCACAGTTCTCTCGCAGGTACAAATTAGAATCCAACATTCATAATATAGTTAGATTCTATCGTTGGAATTGACTACAGCCATCCAAATAATCAATAAAAAAATTCAAACAATTCGAGATGAAATATAGAAATTTTGAAATGCTGGTTTTGTTAACAACAAATGTTTACTTGACAGGGATTTTTCGGAATTTGTTGGGGTCTCAGTGAAGGAGTTAGTGAAAGCAATGGGGGAGAGTAGAGCGAATGGAAACGGTGCAACACCGCCCGAGACTCCGCGCAAGACTTCCCGAAGTTCTTCACCGAAAAATCACCAAGGAGGATCCCCCAGATTCCTCAGCAGATCGTCCAGTCCAGTTCCCATACCTGGTATGTACTGAGATTCTACTATTCATGAGTTTTATTTACACTTGAGTGAGACTTTGAAGCTGCTTTGCTTCACATAAATGAGAATGTTGCTCTCTCTTAATGAGTTGTTGACCTTTCATTGTTGATCCTAGCTGGTTCCACACGTCAGCCTACTGGCTCCGTCAATTGCCTCTTTCCTCCCGCTACTAATGTTCCAGGTACTCAAAATACTTCCATTAATACTGACAAATTTGCATGACAATCTTTATTTTCTATTGGTCAATAACTAATGGTCACGCAGAAACTGATCACTTCTCCCGTTGCCAAAATTGCACTGTGCATTTCACATTCTACTTTCTCATGAAAACATGAACATAATCAGGTTGTCCGGTAGTCAGGGATGATCTGAATTGTTGGGCAATTCAACAGCGCTGGAGAAAAATCAGTGAATTTCCTCACAAATCAGGCCAAAAAAATCCACTTCAAACTTTTTTTTAAACATTCACCTCTTATTTCACTGTTGATACAATGAAATGTTTTTTTTCTATCGAGAGTCTGCTTATTCGTCCTCGTGATGAGCTCAAAATGAGTTTAATTAATCAATTCCTTCTCGTCTTGTGAATATTTAAAAGAATGTCTCATGGATCGGGATGAATTTGTCAAGCTCAATAATCCGAAAATATATGAATCGGTAATTAAGTTTCACCTGGACATCCTGATAATGCACAACACGATGTATGAATATTTGGAAATTAAATGTAAACCTTGTCAGGTGGGAGAAATTTGATAGGAGGGGGGGATAGTGGTGGAAGCAGTCCCCTGCACTACGGCTCCCCCCGAAGTATTGGCTTTTCGCCACTAGGTAAGATACATCCAAACCAAATACAAGACAAAACATGAAATAAACACAGGCGTGATGCATGATTGATATCGATTCCTGTCCCTTAAACTATCACCACATGTCAGCATGTCAATGATTCATTCTGTTGTGGGCATCTACCCCCCATGTCAATCTGCCAATTGTTAATACTCACGATAAATTCATGTGTGTTCATATTTTTTTATCTCTGTGCATAAGTATCAGGTATGGTGGACAGCGTAACGTCCCCCCGCCGTGGCTCAACTCAAAGTGACACAAGTGCCTTAGTAAGTAGTCTCACCAGAGATCCATCGCAGTCACCCAGCGGTATCAGCAGTACAGCCAATACTCGTGATCTGTCGCCTAGTCCTAGTTGTAGTTCTCTGCATATGAGATCCGAGGGGAGCATCGCCAGCCCTCCAGATACACCTAAAAAAGAGCGAGGAGTAAGATTTTTATTGATAAATATTTACATAAGCAGAACTGGATAGGATCCCATGGAAAATAATTGCATTTTATTGAATGTTGCTAATTTTATTATTCAACTTTTTTATTTCCAACAACAGACAGTTGTTGAAATAAAAGTTCTATCCATTTTTCATAAGATAGTGTCCAGCTTTGCCTAAGAATTAATCAATATCGAGGATTTGATGAATTTGTTGATTTTCGCAAAATAGGATACCCAGGAAAATAGAAAGATGTCGCAGGCCCAGACCCAAACGAGTCCGGATTCACCAGCAACAGCGATGAAGGGTCACTTCAGCATAGGAGCATCGGGCACGAAGGACGAGCGACATTCCCCAAAAGTGACTCGACGAGATCACAGCAAAGGAGTGAAAATACGTGCAAAACGTGCAATTTCCCCAGCTAACAACACTCAATCCCCAAATCCCTCGCGATCATTGCCTCTGAACCGAGAAAAAGTGAAAGAAGCCATCAGTCCCTCGGTCGCTGAATGTCTTCGCGCAGTATTCGCTGCATTTTTGTGGCACGAGGGAATAGTTCACGATGCCATGGCGTGTGCTAGTTTTCTCAAATTTCACCCAACACTTCCTAAAAATGGTGCACTCGTGGTGACACGACAGCCCGTCATTCAAGCTAATGACAAAAAAGTGGAACTGACGAAGGAGCAAAGAGCACGCCAGAGGCACTCAGTTGAGGTGACAAATGCTGGAAGTTACCTACACATTCAGCCCAGTACCCTCGAGACATTGACGAGATCAGCAGCAGGTGCCAATGCCAATAGAAATAGAAAAAAACAAGATTCATCGATAAAAGAGGAAATATCGGATAAGCTTATTGCATTACCCGAGTGTCACACAGTTGCCATTTTACCACCAGCTTTGAAGAGTCTGGTCTTTCTCTGGGAGGAACTCAGTAGTAATTGTCTCCAAGCTATTGAACAGCAGACAGTTCTCCCCAGTCCTATATCTCAATTGGTAAAAACACCAAAACGAAATAGTGAAAAAACTGGTAAGGATGAAAAAGCTAAAGATAAGGAGAAAAAATTGAACAGAAAGAAGAAGGATTGGGGCAAATTGATGGGAAAATTTAGTCCCGCTGAGGGCACCGGGGAATTGGAAACGACGTGTGAATTGTGTGGACTCATGTTTCCTCATCCAGTTACGTACCACATGAAAACAATGCATCCAGGATGTGGTTGGCATTCTGGAGGTATGGGATACAACAATGTCGGTAATTACTGCTCAGGGTGGGCTGGTAATTGCGGAGACAGTGATTTCGGTGGGACTTGTTGGTATCTCATTTGCGATTCGTGTCGGGATAATTATTTGAAAGCACGCAAGAGTAAAGGTGGCAAGAGATTGATTGGAAGTGTATCGAGGAGAAAAGGAAAGTGTCTGTTGTCACCAATGGCCAGTCCAAGTGGTAATGAGACCCACATTATAATGAAAAATAATGCCATGTTTTTGCTGGATCTGTCAAGTGCCTCGGGAGTGAATATTCCAAAGCAGCAGAGGAGGCCGTCCCAGACTTTATCCTCTGTTGCCGAGAATTATAGTCCACCCGAGGCTGGACCATTTCCACCAACTGGTCCATTTCAGTGCCTCCAAGCTCTGGGAGTTCATCATTCGCAGAGCCACGAAGATAAATACTATGAGGAGACATTGAGACGTCATAATGGCCAAGGAAATCCTTATGAAAGCTCGAGTAATAGTTTTGCAACAGGGAGACCTCTATCAGAATGTCCGATGAGTGACAGTGACTCTGAGAGTGGAAAGACGCGCGGCGTTTTTCATCGTTCAGTGTCAATGTCCACTGGTGCCCCCTGGTCAAGGAACAGCAATGACGGAAGAGTCGTTATGATGAGGAAACGTAACAACAGCAGCAGTGAGATGAATAATGAAGCGGGTTCATCGCTCCTCTGTTATCCATCGGCAGCGCTGCAGAAACTCGTTCCATCGATGAATCAATCAGCAATAGTATCGAGTCAGAATGAGGTACCAACCACTGATAGGCTGGAGATTCTCATGAGACCGGTGATGCTCTTTGTCCTTCAGCAGCACAATCTCCAACACGTTCAACTGGCTATGAAACAGGCATTGAGGAGAGCTGCATGCAGAGTGTACGCAATGCAGGCTTTCAACTGGCTTCTAAGAAGTGTCACACAGCCCATCTGCTTGCACGATCTCCTCTGGTGGTTCGTGGCATCTCTAACCCCCGCCCAGGAAGCCCTTGACAACGACGATGAGAATAAAACGGAGACGGAGAAGAAGGATGATCAGGATATGTCTGGAATCTGTGAACATCCTCTCAGTGATCTGGTAATTGCTGGAGAGGCAGGTAATCCACTACGAATAGCCTTTCACACTCTTCTCCAAACGATCGCTGATCTCATGCTCTTGCCATCCCCTGGATCTCCACTTCAGCAAGCCGCTGTTCGATGCTGGGGTATCAAATTTACACCGGCAGATCATGTGTTTCTTCATCGTAGCCATGTCTTCAGTAATATCAGTAAAATTTTGTCACGATCTGAAGAGGAGGAGGACGTCACAATGAGTATGCACGAGAGCCATCAGTCTACTTATTCTCAGCAAATTACATCAGTTGTAGAGGCACTCAAAGATTTGACTGGAGGAGTGGAGATCAAAGCGTCGAGTCGTCAAGCAATGATTGGACATTTGACTGACCATTCCACAGAGACATTCTGGGAATCTGGAGATGAGGACAGAAATAAAACAAAGACCATTAGTATCATTTGCTCAGCCCATACATTCCCGAGAATCATTTACATTCATATTGATAATTGTCGGGATCTAACGCACAAAGTCTCCAGTGTTACCTTCCAATCGGGTCTCAATCTCGATGAAATGGTGAAATTACGGTCTGTGGAGATTGAGAGTAGATCGGCAGGCTGGATTAATTGTCCCATAAGTAATGCCAGACACAATATCATTGGACTGGAGTTCAAAGGCCCCGATAATTCCTTGAGAATTCGGCAAATTCGGGTTCTCGGGGAAATTGACGGGGAGCCGTTGAGAGTCGGGAGACAATTGAGCTCGAGTACAATTCAACAACGCAACTGCGAGGCCGAGACCCTCAAAGTATTTCGACTCATCACATCTCAGGTCTTTGGTAAATTGATTCAGGGCGATCACCATCAGCAACAACAACAACAACAGCAACAACAACAACAAATGGAACAAGCTGAAACGAGTAATGATGAACTGGAGGACAGTCACGATCTCAGAGAGCACATGGTGGGTATATTATTCAGCCGAAGTAAATTGACACACCTCCAGAAACAAGTTTGCGCACACATTGTCCAGGCAATTAGAAAGGAAACTGCACGACTACGTGAAGAGTGGGAAAATCTTTTGTGCTCACCAACTCCCATCAATAGTCTCTTGAGTGACTCTAGTGATATTCAGAAAGCATCGGACACATACTGTTTTGAGATGTTATCGATGGTTCTCGCTTTGAGTGGTAGCTCAGTGGGACGAAATTACCTGTCTCATCAGTACGGTCTCTTGAGAGATCTCTTGAGCCTCCTTCACACCGGTTCAGCTAGAGTTCAGAGACAAGTGACGTCGTTGTTGCGAAGAATTCTACCGGAAATAAAACCCGAGTCCTTGGCGAGTGTTTTGAATATTGAGAGACTACCACCCACTGACTTCAGCATAATTTCCGCAGTAAATAACAGCGATTACTGTGGAGCTGCGGGTTTCGATGAGCACTCAACAGGAATTCTAGACGTCTTCTTGAGTTGCATTGCTAAAGCACTGACAGTTCAGGTGAAAGTTAAGGGAAAGGAGAATGGGAAAGCCCTGCAGACGATAACTCTAGCAACAAGTATTCATCCAAAAAGTTTCCTGGGCTCGAGATGGTGGCTACGTGGCTGCATGACGCGAAAACTGGCTGAAGTTATAATTCAATTATTAAAGGATATGGCTTCGGGAAAGTTATCAGACGCGTGGGCGTCAGTAACTAAAGCTGCAATTGCTGAGAATATCTTGAACTTGACGAGACTCGATGAGAGAATTAGAGAGCCCACAGAGTGTCTAAAATCCCCAACAATCTGGCTAGCTCTTTCATCCCTATGCGTTCTCGATTCTGATCATGTGGAGAGGCTCTCCTCGGGCCAGTGGAATACGATGGATGGCCAACCACCTCCACCGAGGCCAACATGTAGCAATCACGATGACGGAGAGACAACTGCAATTATCCAGTGCAACAACTGTGGAAATCTCTGCGGCGATTGTGACCGAGTGCTGCATCTTCACAGACGAACGAGAATGCACATACGCCAGGTTTGCAAGGAAGAGGAGGAGGCTATAAGGGTTGATCTCCACGAGGGATGTGGTAGGACGAAGCTCTTTTGGATTCTCGCACTGGCCGACAGTCGTACCCTGAAAGCCCTCATCGAATTTAGAGATGGAACCCCGAGAAAAAGTGTCGGTGCTACCTCTGGTGTATGCCGTTTCTGCGGCACCACAGGAAACACTGGATTACTTGCCATTGGTAATATTTGCTCTGATCACGAGTGTCAGGAGCACGCTAAGAATGCCTGCAGTAAAATCCACCTGTGCGGTCACATTTGTGGAGGTGTCAGAAATGAGAAGACCTGTCTACCCTGTCTACATCGGTGTCAATCTGACAGTCAGTTGAAACAAGATGCGGACGACATGTGCATGATATGTTTCACTGAGGCACTCTCCTGTGCTCCAGCCATTCAACTCCAGTGTGGCCATGTTTTTCACCTTCACTGCTGCAGAAATGTACTGATGAAGAGATGGGTGGGGCCAAGAATCACATTTGGTTTCTCATTGTGCCCTATTTGCAAAGTGTCCATGGAGCATCCAACTCTAATTGAACATCTGACTAGTATTAAAGAATTGTATACAGACGTAAGGAGAAAAGCCCTCATGCGACTTGAGTATGAGGGTTTACACAAGGCAGACGCTGTGACAGCTCCAGGCGGTCGTTATCATCAAAATCCGGCGGCGTATGCTATGGACCGTTACGCTTATTACGTATGTTACAAGTGCCAGAAGGCGTACTACGGAGGTGAAGCTAGGTGTGATGCCCAGCTCGGTGGTGAGTCCTTTGACCCCACCGAGCTGGTGTGCGGTGGTTGCAGTGACGTGGCAAGGGCTCAGATGTGTCCTAAGCATGGGGCAGACTTCCTTGAGTACAAATGTCGATATTGCTGCTCGACAGCTGTCTTCTTCTGCTTCGGGACAACTCACTTCTGTAACCCCTGCCACGATGACTTTCAACGGGTCACCAATATTCCAAAGAGCGAACTCCCATCCTGTCCTGCCGGTAATTTGATCGAATACCTTTTTTTAATTTTTTTCCATTGTACACTGAGAAAAGAGAAAAATACGTCAAGAATTTCGTTTTATCTTTAAAAAACGATGGTTGATATTTCAATTCATATCGGAGAGTATACTTTGTTTTTATTCAATGATTTGCTTGACGATTTATTTATTTTTTTCTCTCAGTGCAAATGTTTTACACATACTCATTATTTTATTGGCTGTATTTCAGCTCCTAAAGCAAAACAACTGGATGCTGACGAGTGTCCATTGCACGTTAAACATCCGCCCACTGGGGAAGAATTCGCCCTCGGCTGTGGTATTTGTCGCAACGCCCACACCTTCTAAATCTTCCTCGTGTCTCATTGTGAAAAGAAAGGACTATTTAATGAGGCTAAATCTAGCTTATTATTAAAATGTAAACGTAATTACCGCTGTGGAATTGACATTGGATTCATTCATCAAGTGTCGATAATAACGTAATAGTATTTTGTGTTCCGAGAGAGTCATCCGGTTGTTTTTCTCCATTGTGAGTAATTAAATGGAATCGTTTGCAGACGTATAAGCGTTGGACAATTGCTCGTTTTCAATTGGAAAACAGATCATGAAGATATTTAGGAGGTACAGACTTTAATTCGATGGGAGAATCAGGAAACGTCTGAACTGAAGAACATTTTGTGTATACTCGATGAGAGAATATGCAATAAAAAATCATAGAGAGAGAGAGAGAGAGAGAGAGGGAGCGCGACTCATGTGTGCCCATTCTGTGAGATTAGATTTCGATATAATTACGAGAGATAAAAAAAAGTGAAATGTATGATTTTGATTTAAAAAACGAATATCAAATATCACTCAATGTATTTTCAATTCCAATCAATTTCATTTTGATTTTATACTTTTCCATATGATGTTTGATGCGCTAGCGACGCGTGTCGCTCAACTATTTATTTATTATTGAATGAAACAGAATAAATGGAAAACCGTAAATTAATAACTTTGCGTTGATTCACATGGAATGTATTTATTGCAATTGCATTATTTGTAATGAACAGGTGGAAAAAAAAAATTACTTGTCTTTTTATTTATTTCTTGTGAGCATATTCATTGAAATAGTGCGATCATTTTTTTAATAAGTTCATTTGACTATTGTTTGGTTACAATTAGTTTCACAATTTTTTTATTTTCAAGTTCGACTGTGATATATGTTGGTCTCGTGTGTTGCAGAGATTAACGGCAGATGGTGGCACCAGCTGACTGGGTTCGCAGTGCCACGGTGCGTTCAACTCTGAAAACTAGAGTAGACGGCTATTTGCTAGCAGCCCGCTAGTCCACTAGTGTCGTACTGTGCAAAAGAGGTGTGAATATAATCGTGTTTATGTGTATTAGTGTGGTTATTGTGACGTTTTTTGCCTGAGACAGCGGTAAGTAGCTCTTTATCTACGCGCCATTCAACAAATGTTACATCATTACTGTATTTGTAATGAATCTTGCCCCGGATATCACTAGCCAGAAGCCAATCATCATTTTGGATTGTACGTTCGAAATCCACACAACCTCACTCACTCATTCTGGGCTTCTCGTCTGGAGTTCAGTTGCTCATCATTTCAAAAATACTCTGACATTGACGATTATTTAAGGCTAATTGATTAATTTTGGTGTGATTTTGTGGGATATTCAGCGGTTGGATAAAAATCGTAGAGCCAGGCCCTTTTCACACAATGTCAATCCGTTAATGTGTCAGATCTTGAGATATTCATCTAGCGGTTGTCTCACTTGTTATGGTTCGCTAGATTCACTCTCCAACTAACTGTCTTTTACCAAAGAACTTTTTTACTCATCGATAGTCGTTAATCACTCGTCAATTTTATGGGGGTCTAACCTAAAATAACGCTTTTAGACATGTCCTCATTATTCGGTGCGTACTCCCATGCCGGAATTAACAGCCGCCGCATAAGTGAGCAATTTTTATTGGATTCTGTAGCGGAGAAATGTCAAAAAAAAACCGTAAACACAATATATGTGAGCAACCGTTATACTTAGACACTCGACGAGACATTGCAATGATTAATAATTTCCAGCTCTGGACGCGTCATCAAATTAACCGGGGTATAGGAGAATAAAATCAACGACGAGATACATCTTTTTAGTACGGTCTCTCTCCTCTCATCTTCATCGTGGCATGATGTACCTGCGCCGCACCTGTCTGCCAAGGAAGTCCACATAATGCTAGTCTCCCAATAAATCTTGGCATCATTGTTCAAGTCGTCTCGGCGAGGACCATTTGTCTTACTCCTTTCCAATGTATATCATGGAATTAAAACGAGTTTTTGGTTGACCGCAGAGAGGGGAGGGCTATCTTATCCCGTTATCCAGGTATCATTGACATATTCTACTGTTTTTTTCACCCGAGAAACATAATCTGGATATTCGTAGTTGAAATCAGAAATGACAAATCCTCCACAAATGTCCATATTTTTTGTACTACAAATTCCTCGACATTTCGCAGATTAATTTCTCCTCCTGGGGGCCCTACACTTGACAATTCAGATGACAGACGATATCTTAAAAATTTGTCTGCGCATGCCCGTTTGCGGATGATGGGAAAACACGTGTGAGTGAGTCACATTTGGTTTTGCTGATCAGTATGTGAACCATTCACATACGAAAACCCGTGGAGTCATGGAGTCAGTCATGATCTGCTTTTTTCCCTAAGTCGTCAAATTCTTCATCCAATTAGCATCACCAGGGCCTCTTTAGCCACTGGATTATTTTTCTCGTCTACCGGGTGGTACTCATCCTCCTCCAATACTTCATCTCCTCCCTCCCCCTTATTTTCTCTCTTTCTCCTCGACTCAAAAGCAGTAACGGATTTTTGCTACCATACTCATATGAGTTCTATAATATCTGGAGTGTGACGTTTAAGATGTGAAATTGATAGGACGTTTTTTGCAAACTCGTTTGTGTGCACGAGAGAGGGGATTGGCAGAATCACGTGGCTGAGATTAACGACCTTTTAATTTTAAAAACCCCGTAATTATTGTACCGGAAGTATTAGAGACGATTGAACATTGCGAGGAATTCTCCAATTCTGCATTTGAACAATGTTCGGATGGCCGTCGTTTGCCAATTCGATTAACGGGAATTGGATTATTACTCGTTTCCATCTCTCGGAACTGAGTGGATTCTCGGAAATTGCTCGTGTCGAGTTTCCCGATGGTGGAGAAAATCACCCTGCTGATTGATTCCACCCCTCCCTTTTCCCCCCTTCGCTGGCCATTTTACTTTTATACGATAAATATGTCGACGCTACTTGACTCTATGCATAGTAGCCAGTTGCCGTGAGTCTCAGGTACTTCATTGTGCAGCACATAAGGTGAATGCGCCACTCTTGCCGCACAGCCTCAGTTTGATTCACTACCTCTTATTCAGCGGATCGCGTTAGTGCTATTTCATCGCCGAATATTTAACGACGTCGATCAGTTTGATTATAAATCAATGGATTTCCCAATTTATTTGACCACCTGATGTGCGTCTATGTTTAGTTCAGTCTTTCAGGATTTTTAATTGCAATTGTTGGCGCAGAAAAAAAACGCATTTTTGGTTTTTTTTTTCCTCCCCCTGTCGCAATTAAATTTACCTATGGGATGCAATTTTCAATGACTTTACAATGGTTGTGGTGACGTCGTCGACGGTTACTGTAGTTGAGGATATTTCGGAGGATACACTCGGCAGGTGAGTCAATCACGTAAAAATTGAAAAATCACACGGAAAATTGTCTCTTGCGGTTTTTCAGGTCGGTGAAATCCACTCAGAAATTATGATTCCCCCCTCCCCCCCTCCGCGAAGCGACAACATGACAAACATCCCGAGAAATTTATTATAGGCATGAAAATCAACGATCGAAAGTACACGAGACCTACTTAATGATATATCCGGTTTTGAATTTCATATGATTAACTATTTATGGCTCTCTAATGGATTGATTATTTTTCTGTTGAACTTGTATTACGATACAAAATGGAGTCATCATTTTTTAATAATGAATAATTGATATTGGTGCGCAGGTATAGAGCAAACGGTATCCACACATACATTGGTCAATTATGAGGAACCCTCCGGCCGGAACGGACATTGCACCAAGTAACGTCTCGGCACGTCAGCCAACGTATAAGAGCCCATCGGCCGTTTGTGGCCCCAATTTTTCTGACCAACATCGGCGCCGATTTTCCCTCCGTTCGCAATCCAAAATTCGCAAGTGAAATCCGATCAGTCGCCAAAAGCCGCCGGATTCCTGGACTGATTGCGCTCATAGAAACCAAAAAAAAATTAAAAATTTCCAAACCCATTTTTTTTTGGACAAAACCAAATGCCCAATATTCCGGGTGAAATTCGCTTTACATTCTTCTCACATGAATATTTACTTTCTGTAATTAGATTTTTTTTTCCTCAGTATACCTGCCACTGTCACTCCTGGCAATTTCTGTACATCCAAAAATTAAATTTATTGTGGCGAGAAGCCACTGGGTGCCGCCCGATTTTGTTTACTCGGTGGCACGCACTTCCGGTTCCGCAATACGTCCGCCTCTGTATACTTTCCATTCGATGATCACTCATTCTTGGCGATCATTATAATATTATCATTATTCGTGCGGTACATTGTATTATTTAAGTTGGTGAATCGAGTAAATCTGAGGTTGAATTGTGAGTAAATTGTTGGGAATTTCAGCTAAACTACGATGAGACGGGTGGTATTTTCTTTTTCCTACGTGCCATTTATTTTTTAGGGTACATAAAGGTGTCGTTTTGCACTGTGGAATGTGTGCTGTTGAGAGAGGGGACGGGGGAGAGGGGGGGGGAGAAGGAAAGGAAGCTTAAAAAGGAGTGATAAGGGGCGGGAGAGCGGAGGTTTTCCATCTTCTTGTGCAAACTCGTTGCCGGGGCATACCCGACGAGGTCAAAGGTGACGGTTTTCGATGAAACCAGTGGTTGTGCTGGCGGCAGCCTTCCTCAGAAATGAATTTTCAAGTTTAAAAAACATGCCAAATGGAGCTTTAACTGGGGAAAAAACAGAAATTTATATCAATTGAATGTGCTTATTGTTCAATTTCAGATGAAAATTATCCACTTTTTTGTTCACTCAATTTTTTCAAGAGGCAATTAATTAATAAGAAGTCAAAATGAATTGTTTAAACTTCCAATGGCCTAAATTACATTGTTCATCCTGGATTTCATGAGCACCTAAGAACATCCACAGAGAGTTCCTATCTAGTGGGACAAATGAAAAAAAAAAGTAAAGCGTGGACACACAAAAAAAGGGGCGACTGGAAAAATCGTTCACGGAAAAAAAGATTTCACCAGACACAGTTGAGAGACTGCGCGGTACAGAATACTTTCAAAGTGGGCTTTTTGTGTGGTTTTTAAAGGCACGTACTAAGGTGCTTCACTCTTTATAAGTGAGTACGGTCGTATGGACGTGTACGGTGAAATTCGAGAGAGTGAAAAATAATTATTTTTCCCGCTGGAAAACAAGATCCACTGATTGGCGATTTTTCATTGTGATTTAACATGTACATATTGTGTTTCACACTGGCCGATTGCAGATTAGATATATTCCCCTATTTTCTGCACCCATAGGGATCCCTAGAAATGCCGAAAGCACGATCATGATTGAAATAACGATAGAGTGTGAGGTATTGCGTCACGATCAATATGAATGTGCACTCGTTATTGATACACACATTTTTGTTTGCCATGGAACTGATGATTGTCATTTGCCGAATGCAATACATATTAAATTTAAATGTTTCAGGTTGCGGATTCGGTACGTAATGCCGGCGGCGCACCTGACGCTGCGCGAGGAGGACGTGGTGCGTCTGACCCTTGAATTTCTCCACAGCCGTGATCTTCATATATCACAATTGTCACTGGAGCGCGAAACGGGTGTTATAAATGGCCAATACAGTGACGATGTGCTATTTTTACGCCAATTAATACTCGACGGACAGTGGGACGATGTGCTCGAGTTTATCCAGCCTCTGGAGGCACTGCCGGACTTCGATATGCGAAAATTCACATACTCAATATTGCGCCACAAGTACGTCGAGCTGTTGTGTATTAAATCCGAGGCAAATTTTATTTCCGGGACAAATGGCAGTGTTGACAATGCCGTTGAGGAAGTTGTTAAAGTACTGAGCGACCTTGAAAAGGTTGCACCATCTAAAGAAGAATACAGTAGTCTCTGTTTACTCCTGACTCTACCAAGATTGACTGATCACTTGCAGTATAAAGACTGGAATCCGAGCAATGCGAGAGTACAGTGTTTTCGGGAGGTTCATCCACTGGTGGAGAAATTTTTACCTGGAGATAGGAAGACTGATCCCAATCATCCCGTCACATCAGCCAAAAATGATCGTTTGATACAATTAATAATCAAGGGAATTTTGTACGAGTCTTGTGTTAATTATTGTCAGGCTAAGGCCACAGGATCCAAAGAGAGTGAACAGGTACAGTTCACAATCGATTTAATTTACACAGACAATGTTAATGTGCTTTGCTAATTAATAATTTTATATCTGCACATATTACGCAAATTTTGTTCGGTGAAGGATTTTATTATTCAGACGAGTAAATAGTCATTTGATATTTTCAGGTGGAGATGAGTTTTTCAAGATTACTAGACGGCTCTGTAGGATTCAGTGATTCCGATTTGAGTCTCCTCTCCTGGCTCCAAAGTATTCCACCAGACACATTTGCGGTACCGTTTGCACAGCGAACCCTCAATGTTGATGTTGAGAGATTAGAAAAACCCTCGCTAGAGACATCATGGACGGAGCACATGCTCATAACACCGATAAAACCAAAGACCTTTCCACACAGTGCAATGCCGTTTACACGGCCCAGATCCGCAGCGGATATGATGTCGAGGAGTTTGGTACCAGCGCTCGAGGGCCTCAGGTCTAGGAGTCCAGGACCCAAGAATACGACACTCCCATCGGCTGCTCTCATGGCATTATCCACTGGAGATATCAATCCAATGTCTCGTTCATCATTCGCCAGTTTTCATCTGACTGGTTTTAAAAATAATAAACTCATGAATACGAGTGTTGATAGACTGTTCGAGAATGAAGGAGATGTCTTCCTCAGCTCGAGTTATGCAGAGTTTCAACAATTGCCGTCCATTCAGGAGGCTATTGCCAATGCTGCACACTCGAAATTTCCATCTCCCGCCCGAGGAAAATCCAAGAGTCCTGATGGTCTGTTATTACTCATATTTTTTTACTGAGACAGTTGAATTTTTGTAGAATGAAGTGAGAATTATTAATTTTTTTTTTTTCAATTTCAAGCACATATCTTTATTTTTCTCCTTCATCAGGCAAAATTGATCCCTCCGCGGCTTCGACACCAGAACGACGTATGCCGGGGCGAGAATCCCCCGCCCCTTCAACCGCCAGAAGCTCAAGGAGGGATTCACTAGCTGACAAACCCATCGGTCTCCCTCAAAAGATGCCCGAGCCCACAGTAATTTCTAGTCGAGGTCCAAAAGATGCCCGAGCCCACAGTAATTTCTAGTCGAGGTCCTATAACTGGTGAACAACAGCTCGAACAAAGTTACAATGGCGATTTGTTCAAAGAGTATCAGAAGCAGAAGCAGAAACTTCAAGAGACAATTCAGCTGAAGGAGCGCGAGAGGGACGAACTTGTACGACAGTTGTCGGCACCGATATCTGCTCAATTGGTGGACAATAGATTGCAAAGTGAAACGTAAGTTAGAATTTTTTTCAAAAAGGACAAAATCCAATAGAAAATGGGAAACTGCGGTAACTCCCCTCCCCTCCCCTTGGCTTTTTAACCTTTCACTAATTCATCGATTAATTAATAATGAAGTGTATAAAAATTTGAAGACGAAATAAGAAGCAAATGGCCGGGAACACGAGCTGCGCGCTCCCCCCCCCCCCCCCCCCCCCCCGTGAAATGTCAAGTGTAACATTTTTTCTTAATGGTGGGCAATTGCGTGCCGAATCAATTGGCTTATTCACGTTGGAGAATAAATTTTCTAGGCCTTTGAAAATATTTTACACTTTCCGAGATTTTACATACTCCCCAGATGTTTTATGTCCAAAAATAAGTAACATCGTTTGGGAAGAATCAATGAACTCACAATAAATTAGAGTTTGAATTTCCAGTATTAAATGTCAAGGGTAATTTTTTTTTGCCTGCAACCGCAGACCGCCCTGCCATTCGGAATCAATCGTTTTTACGATGAAAAACAAATCTTCCAGACGTTTGAAAATATTTCATACGTTAGCACAAAAATGGATTCCCGTCCAACCTCCCGACATGTTTTATTTTCAAACATAGTAATATCGTTAAAGGCATCAACAAAGAACGAATAGCGGCCCCCTCGACTGGCTGCGAGCATGCGACAGCTGCTAGATGTTTCAGGCTTATCATGTACCGAAGAAAGTTTTTTCCCCCTTTGCCACGTGAATTTCCTCTCTCTCTCTTGACGCTCATTGGACACTTCGTCAATTTGTCTCAGCGAAAAATCGGGGAGTATATCATTTTCACTGTCTAGATTAAATCCCCAACAATGAGACAGTATGAACATTTGCACTTGTGTAATTGATATTCATTTCAAGACCACACATCCACTCGTACTGGCATAAAGAAATGAAAGCAACGAGTGATGGAGGCGTTGGCTGAGATATAGTTTTGTTGTTGTGGCGAGGGAAGCCGAGCGTTAGCCGGCAACTGACTACAGCTCAAGCTGTTTATGTTCTTCAGTTGTACTCTACACTCTCATTGCATCGGTTCATCTTTGTACGTCGCATAGTTACCCAACAATATGATACACAGTGATACTTGACGAGATGCTGTCGAGTAATTGCATCGGTTTTATTACGATTTTTATGTAAAACTCGTGATCTCAAGCACTTGTTTTGTGGTTTTTCCATTTGATAGAGACGTAAAATGATGTACCATAAACCAACTGTTCCGCGATTTCGTATTGCCGAGAGAGTCAGTGTTTCGGTGAATAATCGACCTGTTTACGGTAAATTCAATGATCACAGCCAGAACTGTAACTTGCGGACGTCTCGTTCAGGCACACCCGTCACTAATCGGTAATAAAGGCGAATATTCAGGGAATTTTAGAGCTGGAATACAGTCGGTTATTTATTCTCATTTATAGAGCGAGAAGATTGACCTTTTTCTTTGTTTTTCCTCGAGGCAGCATCCACTTTGTCAATCGTAATAATTGTTTTCCTCCTTTTTCAGTCACAAATCGAATCTGACGAGCAAAGGTCCATCACCTGTGCATCCAGCTACGCCGAATAGATCTGGGATACAATCTCCAAAACCTGGGCTCAACGGGGTGGATCCAATTTCGTGAGTGATCCAGTCAATTCTTTTTTGTCAATATTTCATGATTTTTGTACCTTCTCTCAGGCAAGTTAAAGATATAACTTTGTTTATTGAATGATTTTTTATACATATTGCAGGAGACACAACTCCACTGCAGCCAGTGTCTACGAATCGAGACTCCACGATGATCACTATGACACTGTGAATTCAGTCAAGGTAAGGAAAAAAGTAAACCGATATTATTACTGACGTAGAACTCCAGTCTCCAATTACAATGCCAATTAAAGTATCGTAATGAAACTCCAATGGCACGATATACCAAAATTGACTCAAAGAGGACAGCAATGACGACTCATTCTGCAAACGAAGAACGAGGGCAATTCTTAACTTTTTTTTCCTTCGGCGGAGTAGTTTTCAATTGTACAATTTTAACGTTTTAAAGCACCTGGTGTGAGTCAGAGAGCTCAACTGGGATTTAATTCATCTATCAGTACAGCGAAGATAATGATAGATTGAAAATAGAGCCGGTAATTTTTTTTATACGTGTGCAGCAATCAAGAGCAATAATCAGTTCTTGCTCAGTGTGCATTCCAGAACACTAGTAGATTTTTTTTAATAGGATATACTGTAACTAAAAAATTGCTGATGTTATTTGAATAATGTTGGACGTCTGTCGTGAGGCCATTGGAATTTATTTTATCATTTAATTCTTCGATCGTTGTTTTTTGACAAAATTTATTGATGCAATTGATGGATTGCACTCGTTAAAGTTTCAATTCAGTTGACAAAAAAATGAGGTTCGATGAATTCATCAATGAAGTTCACACAAATAGGGTACATCTGTGTCGACAATTACAATGTCTCCATTCAGAATCAGAAACTGAATAATTTCGGCAGATTTCAATGGTATTCTTGTTAGCGCGTTTTTACAATTCTTTGCAAAAGAGTCTCCAGTATTTTAGAGACAAAAATACCTGGCGCGATGATTCAAAGATTGATTGTATTCTTGGAACCGAATATTCCGTCATATTATGAAGGATTGAAGTTCGATTGATGTCATCTATCCAAAGCAGTCGATATTGAAAGACATATTAGATTACGAAAACATTCCACTTAGCATCGATAAGTGCATGGGATGTGGGTGGTTTGCCATCAAAGAATGCGCACTTCCTCGATGAAGAGCCTTTTGTCGGATTTTTTTTTCTGTCGGTGTATTTATTCAGTCTGATTCACAACACAGATAGCAATTATTTCTCCACTCCATCTAGTCTGCAATGTACGTCTCCAATGTTCATTAGGCAAATACATTGGTGCGTCCTTGCGAAAATTGCAAGAAAAAAATTCAAGACAATGAAATTCACACGGACGTATCATCTTCCCGTAATCCAAATCTTTTTTTTCCCCCCAGTGTCTCGTAAACGACTTATACAAAATCATTCTCTGTCCACGTACATTTTCAAGGTGAACAGCAATCGACATGCATCTTCCGTAGGCGTCACACCAACCAATTTGCACTGGTGGTAATCTGACCCTGTTTTGTTTCATTTTTGTGTCACCTTTGGTTTGTGCATGAGTTGCCAACAACTCGAAATTCTTCAATTCTCAAGTTTCAGTGATCTATTCATTGACAAAAAAATTAACGCCGGCAGATAATGTTGGACTCTCACGAATAAATTTTTAGACACAAATTTTTAACTAAAAAAACTGATATTTATTCTGTAAGATTGTTAGTTGTAAAAATGGTACTCAGTATTTCAAGGGTGTCCAATGACTTGGATACTATGATGTTCTAACTATCGAATAGAAATTGAAACTAATTAATATTAGAATTATCCGTGATTATACACATTAAGGTGTAGGAAAGTGGAGACGGAAGGGTTGAAGCGTCAGTGAGGGCCAGGGTGAGTGTATTATTCTAGGAAAAGGACCAGATTGGGAGGTCCCAGTTTACTACAGTAGGAATTAGTTTTATTAGAGAGCTATTGGGTGAAACTAACGATTTATAATAATTGTCCTACTAATATTCTGCTGCAATACAAAGTAATAAACAACTTATACTTGGGTACACAACAATACTGACGTGCTCTGAAAGTCGACAGTTGCTGATCAAGTAGGAATCTCCCTCAAGTGCCAAACAATAAATGACAATAATTGAAAAATATGGAGAATCATCGATTGATTCCGCATGTTGGAGCAGTGATTTGTGAGCGTTCTGAAATAAATATGACAAATGTCAAGAGATATTCAAACATTGACCCTAGGACACTTGAGTTTATCTACCAGTGAATGTACATTTGAGTGGATCTGGCAGCATTCCACGCTACCTTGAGTCACGAAGCTATAAACTTTTACGTCCTTTTCCTTGACTCGCACGTGCAAGTTCATGTTTCCCGCGATGACCCGTTACATTCGCCGTCTGGTCCCTAAGTAGGTTGTTCACAAGGGTCCACGATAAATGTTCTCTTTTGTTTTCCATATTTTTACCAACAATAATAATTGTTACGACCCATTGGTCTGTGAGGATGTGCATTGAGTTGAGAGGATCCAGTGGGCTGAGACAATCGTAAGTTCGGAGGAGCAATAACAAATTACAACAATTAAGCTGTCTTACGAAAAGTTTGACGACTGCATGAACAATTGCTCACAGAAGTTGTGCTAATTTTATTTTCTCAGCATAATCCTCGGTACGAGTTTGGCCTAATATGGTGAGTTGGTCTCAGCGCGAAAAACCTCGAGAAATTGATATTGGAGGGGGAAAGTTGAGACACGCGGGGACCCCTTTGACGCCCCTGTGTTGTTTCCCCACACTCCAGTAAGCCGTCGGACGTGTGTTGAGACGCACTCAATTTTTCAATGAACGCGCACTGACATTCATAGAAGCAGTCTCTTCAAAAATTCCAAATAATCATCAAACAGGAGATAGGAGTGCATCAACATGTCCCATCAGCAGGCGGCAATTCGTCGACTGGAGGCCTTATTCAGGGACGTTACATTGCAAGACGATACGTGTGAAGTGAGAGTCGATAGAAAAATCAATCGCTGCTGTAATATTCATGGCAAACACTTTAAGGAGAATTGCACAAATCGTCGAAGCTCGGTGAATGCAGTGTCCACGACTCGGGATAATCTGAATTTTCTTGGAAGACGCAGTTCACTCGGTACAACATCTACCATGAAAAAGGAAATTCATCCTTCATCATTTCCAAGTACACTGAGGAGAGATCCACTGACAGCCTCAATGGGCACGATAAATCACATTCGAAAGGACTCTTACAGTCCTTTGAAGAAAAATCCAATGGGAAACTCCATGGGATCCCTCAAGAAAGATAACTTTGGCAGTTACAACTCATCCCTGAGGAGAGATTACGTCGCCAAATCGATGACAAGTTTGCAACGTCCGCCAATACAAAGAGATTCACTAGACGGTGGAAACCGTTGTTTCGGAAACTCGGTGAGCCATAAAATACATGGAAATAAAAATTCACTGGGGAGTGTATCCACTGGAAATTTGAAGAGCTGTATCTCTGGTGGAAATAGAAATACACGGGGAAATCTCAGTGTTAAAATGAGCAGTGATGCACTGCATGGGTCTGATGATGATTTTAAGAAGAGTCAGAGTGGAGGTGTCTGTGGAATGGGAAGAGGATCCAGCGACAGGAGAAGATTCTCAACAGATTCACTTGATGGATTTAAAAGACACTCTTGGGACACTGGACGCAGAGGATCGTCCGGCTCGTCTGGGGGATGGGATGACCCCATTTGGGAGGAAAGTGAGAAGGTATTCGTCATGGAATTATTTATCAAAATCAATTATCATTTAATGCCTCATTGGAAAAGGGACAGGCGCGGTGATCTTGAAACTTGACTTTGGTATTCTGTTTGATGCCGAGGCGGCGCGGTGACGTCATTGCGATGCCATGCATGGGCACGAAACCCCGTTTACGCTTCGAGGGGCTTAGTCATTCGACATTGCTTGAAATTACATTTGCCGGTACCTTTGAGGGGAGGGCGTAATCGCGATAAGTGAGTGATAAATTGATTTTATATTCTGTTATGTCGAGTCGTGGGTAATATCTAGAATTAGAACTCAAATGTTCTTAATATTAAATCATAACAGAGAATATTTCACTTGATTAAATTTGAAGAGATCTAATTCGCAGAAAATTTCAGTAAAGACGGAATTTCGGAGGATGTGGGAGATCCCAGGGCACTATTTTATATTACTTTTGCTTCAGTTTAGCTGTCATTATTTTTTGCAATAGCCTCTTGCAATCATGATTCATGCGAATTTGATTACATCATTTTCAGAAATGTTTCCGAAAAAAAAAAAAAACCGTAGTAACATTAAATTCCTATTCAATTCCCTTTGTTGACCACTTGTCATAAATCCGATCGTCTCCTTTTCCGTTGGTACGTGGGTGGTTGTTTGTACCATTTTTATTTCCATATTTCTCATTTACCTTCGTTATCCCATGATATTAACATTTGTTTTGAATAAAAAGTCATCATCATGCAGAACTGTTGATACATTTGACATTCATGATTTTTTCTTTATCCAATTAACGGGCCAGTATCGGTGGAGTTTCACGTCATCTGTTGAATTATATATTATCACGTTGTGATGACTGTATTCAAATCCACAAACGATGTTATTCCGTAAACCGCCTACAGATGATCCATCATCCTATTTTAACTAATCAATTGATTGAACTTGATGGCCCATTGAAGAGTAGCATGTCTATTTATTTCAGTTCTATTCTTATTCCACTTTATCACCGAATAATTTATTCCATTTTAGGTCACTAGATTTGATTTTATCAATCGCAGGTCACTTGTAGGCCCCGTAAAAATATATTATATTAACAAATAATAAATTAATTAGAATACGGGTACAAGCGTATAAATTAAAGTGACTTTTCGCCGAGTGATTTTTGGAGAAATACCGAGAGGTGTGCTCAAACATTCCAACATAATTAAATACAGATAATTAAAAAGAGAACGTAGTAATAATACCCTTTAATAATTACTCCGACTAAAGTTCTACATATTACCAGAAAAAAATTCTGAAGTAAAATATTTCGCCTACATTTCCCCAATTCACTTTTGAAAGGGGCAATGCAATTATTTTTTGCATTTAAACTACTCTAAAATGGAGCTATTGTACGAAATCCATCATTTTCGTGATAAATAATGATGTGCATAGTTCCTGAGGTGGAATCCTCATGGAGACACTGACAACTCCATCTCCTCTGCGGCCATTGAGCTGATCAATTCATCGATGAGGACATAGAATGTCCTGGTCGCGTGTACCTCATTCACGAAAGTCGGTTAAGAGGACCTGTTTTTATCATAAATTCTCCAATCCATAGTTTCAACGACCTTAGCTTAGCCGACGTGGCACATAGAATTGCTAATACATAATGTTCTTATTACTGAAGTGATTGATGGGTTAAAGACACTAGAGCAATTTTATTCTCCTGAAAGAGTTATTTATCCCACAATTGTGATTTTAATCCAGACCCGTCAATTTGTCGAGTATCTTTTGTATCACCTGATTACCGGAAAAATTTACTTTCACGTCATTGTAATGGAATCCTGATGATTTTCATCAGCGTTGTCGCTTGTAGACTTTCCCAGAGTCTAAATCATAGGTACTTTATCAATAAGTAGTCGTCGAAGATTGCCAGTTATTATCCCCCCCCCACCATTTTGCAATAATCATTTGACCTATTTTTTTTCGGTATTTGATGCTCGATGCTCTCGACCCGCTTGAGCAGTCCAGCCGAGGAAATTATAGCGCCATTCGTGCTGGATCATAGCACTCGGCGACGACAGTGAAATTTTCCTCGTTATGTTTGGAAAAATGAAGAAAATGAAAATAGTTACGATAAAAAAAAGACCGATATCAAAGTGGAACGAGCTTTTTTTCGTCTACATCTGCCACCGCTCCCCCCACCTAATTATGGAAAAATATTTAAAATGAGATCATGCAATTGAAAAATTTCAATCGATCATTATTAATGAGCGCATAGAAGTAACAATTTTCAAATGTCTCCTGAGGGGAGAATGAGAATAAAAAAAAAACCACCGGCACCAGAAATTTTTTTAACTACGAGGTAAACCCAACCCACCATTCAGCTATATCATTACATCAGATTACCGCCTGAAGATCAATCGCATCCCGTTTGTCACTTCCGGTTATCATCAACGAATGAGCATGAAATCTCATTGAAATCTATTGGATTAATCCAGGACATGTGAAACCAGCGTGCTACACAAGTGAAAGTAGCCTGACGATGTTGAGAAACATAATTTGTTTCTTTTTACTGCTTAAAATGTTATAACATCATCATTGAATAATTAACGGTAATTACGCGTCGTAAAGTTGATTAGCGTACTAGTTGAGAGGAGAGTGTTCGGGGATTAGTTGTATGCAAGAAAGTAAAAAAAAAGAGGAGTTAGGGGGGGAGGGGAGAGGGGGTGGGTAAGGGAGAGAGGAAAACATGGGAGAAAAGAAGTGGGTCGGACCTCTTCGCTTAGTAGTTACTGGGGGAGAATGTTGATGGGTACGCACTCGTTCACCAGACTCTGTAGAGTTCGGTTAAAGGAGCTCGTCTACGGTAATTTTTTGTTCAATAATTGTGCAGTGAGATTGACAGATTGAATGAGAATGCTGGATGTGTTTGTTCAAGCTTAATCTCACGTCATTCTGACACGATAAAGTGATCTTGAGAAAATATTCCCCACGATCGAGTGGTGTATGATATTTTCGGTGGATTTGTGTACAAGTGAATTGTTGAAAAAGTGATTGGGATTATTGTTAGTGGAGAGAATGGGTAATACATGGAGAGCCTCGTAGAAGAGAAAAGATCGAGGGGATAGTTGACTTAGCCCACAAAACATCTGTCACGGATGACTGATTGATACTCAGGATTTGATTTTTACGACGTTGGAAAGTGGTGAAAATCAGGCGAGGTTTTTTTTTCTTTTTGGCTGATATTGGAACATCTAATTAGCGAAGAAAGGTGGAAGCCACTAGAAGGCGTGAATCGTGTGCGCAAGCTGCGGGTCTCGTCTCGCACTGACGATTATACCTGTTTTTTTTTCTCTCTCTCTCTCGTTCTCTCGAGATTTCTTTTCACTTTTCCCCGGCGTCAACCAGTGATTTCACCTTCCCGTTTGTTTCTCATTTCAATAAACACCTCATTATTGCTTTATCTCTTGTTCTGTGACACGCGAGGGCGCGATTAGGAGGGGATAAATGGGTGACATTCGTATTTTGGATCCGAGAATGGATTCACGATTCACATCGGAATTTAAACATCGTCCCTGGCCAGCTATTTATCGCAATCATCCAGCAACTCGTGGCCCATCAGTCTGTTATCGTCCGATGCCAGTGGAGGCTCTCACCCGGTGGATAACACCCCACATTCCACCCCACGATTACAACTATGTACCAGCGCCAATGAGATCCCACAAAAATCGTGATTACTACTATTTAACACCGATGTACAGAAATGCCATACCACAAGCGTCATCAGCGATGACGGTTCAAGTACCACCTCTAGCTCTCACCAATAGAATGATGATCATGGAAAAATCAAGAGGCAAAACGAAAAGTTCGTCTAATGGCACTGGTAGAAGCAGCGTTCCACCTTGTACCTGCTCCGTTGGTAGAACACGATCACTCGAGGATGTGCGCAGCGAGATGAGCGAGTGGGAGGAGTACAATGATGAAAATGGTAACAGAGTGAAGACCAATACGAAAAATAATTTTAGAAATTCGAGGAGATCCATGGAGAATCTGTTGGAATCTGAGGAGCAATGCGGCATGGATTATCCGAGAATCCATGGAAATGGTAGTCGCGAAAGACACAGGAGAGACATGAGGAGAGAGTGCTCAAGGAGGAGAGGAAGTTATATGGTAAATTAACAATTTTTATTAATGTCGAGATTTATTCCGCTAGGGGCCACAATTAGTATTCTCAGTATTTGAGATGGGCTTGGCTATTCTTCGTCAGCACTGTAATTTTCACAATTTTTATTATGACTGGAGTGCCGTGTCGACTGTTGAAAGCTCATTCGAAAGTTGTATAATTTCGCAATGCAAACAACTGTCCCTCTTTTGCATGAATATCCAATTGTAAAAGTGGATCATTTGGTGTCATGCTTGGATTGTAAAGATTGAAAAATCAATTGTCAAACTCATCTCGTTTTATATCTGTATTTATTCCAGGAAAGGCATTATTTATGAAAACCATATAAAATTGTTGTTTTTTTTTTGAGCGTGAAATGGCTGAATGAGTCGGAAATGTGAAAGTCAATTCAGAGGTGCCAAATTCATACGTATCGCGTGAATATTAACCTGCCTAATAGTCTTACCTGAAATATCGACCGGAAATTTTAATCAGATCCAAAGGTATCTTGCAATACCGGTTGATCGTGTACTGGGGCAGGAGTCAAGGTATTAGTCTGAAACTAGTCCATCAACTTTTATTATTGCACTACGCAATTGCCACTTACAGACCTGTCATCCCCGAGAGTACCTCTTTCGCTGTCAACTGATGGTTACCTCTTTCAGCGTTTTAAAACTGGGGGGGATTTAATTAATTTTATCAACTCAATGGAGCATTTCGAAAGTGTTCATAAATTGAGGTCAATTATTAAATTATGAATTTGGTTGAAATTGAAGTTCATATTCTCTCATTACTCAAAAATTATTCTTCTTTTGTTTTCTCATTGACACATAATCGAAGTTAAAGTTTGGATTTTAGGGTTTGCCTTTGGAAATTCTTCAGAAAAAATAAAATGATGAATAAAATCGAAACTATTGTTTAAAATTCACTGTTGTACAGTTGTAAAAGTCGAACATTTCCGGCTCGTTAATCAGTTTGGGAAAGCGTAGATCATCGATTTAACCTCATTCTCAAGGAGTCGATAAATAGAGAAGAAATATATATCGTCCTTGTATTGACATACCTAAGGATTTTTTTTTTTTTTTTTATAAATTTCGTCAGTGATACAATGACACAGGACAATATCCGTAACATATATCGCCAGTGTAGTTTCACCATGACTGGAAAATTTCTTTCACCGTGTGGATTAAAAACCAATCCGAAAAGGTGTCTGTAGGATGACGATAATGATACGAGCAATGTTGATTCGGTCTTCAAAAAACTGGGACGCCGGCAACAGCTGTTGTCCACCGCAACCCCTTTTTCATGATTTCCGCGAAGAAATCTGGTGAATGAAATTGATAAAATTGCGACAAGCAGGCGCTATTCTAATATTGATTTCAATGCTCGAAAGTAATTGTTCATGAGGCTCCTGAAACTCTTCTCACTCTCCTCTACTTGCGTATATCCCATCTCGATACGATCTATCATGAGATGTTCATCGAGGCGCGATCATTGTCGAAAGTAAAAGCGATGCTATTGTGGTAATTGTGGCCGCATTTACGCGAGCCACTGAGTTACATGAAAGGTAATGACCGGAAATTTGAGAAGAATTTGAATTTCTTTTTGGTGAACACTTTCTTTTTCACGTTCCACATCGATTTTTCAAACTCCCGGACTGATACCTCATACAGAAAGAATTCAACCTCTTGATTTATTCAATTCGAGACTATTGCATTTGTTTGTATTTCTTGCAGCCCGAGCCGAAGCCAGATGTAGATGTAACGAATGGCAGCGGCGGAAGTAATGGGAGACCTCGATTCGTTCCTGTAACAGCACTAGAGGATGTTCAAGCAGTCAGGTGTGCAGAATTTCATCCGCATGGAAAATTGTATGCCGTTGGATCAAACTCCAAAACACTGAGAATATGTGCCTATCCGAAGCTTCATGATGTTCGGTAAGTGCTTTGTAATTTGTAAAAAAAAATCTAATAATGAAAGAAAAAATTCCCAGTGAATTGTTGGCAGCAATTATAGAAAATCCTCATTAAAGAAATTTGTCTGAAGACGAGGAATTGAGAAAGTGAGAAATTTCAAAGTTTATTATTTTCTTGCTCAACTTTAGATTCTGAATTAATTACCGTCATAGACAGTACCTTGAGAACGAGGTGACGAAAGAAAGTACACGGCATTTATTCATTTACCGTAAATTCCAGGGAGGATCATGAGACTTATCAACCGACGGTGCTCTTCAAGAGGACAAAACATCACAAGGGATCGATCTATTGCCTCGCTTGGACACCGGACGGCCAACTTATGGCGACTGGAAGCAATGATAAGACAGTTAAACTCATGCGTTTTAACGCAGACACTTCAAATCTTGAAGGTTTATATATTTTCCTCAGTCATGCACGACGTCCCATGATGTAATGCAAGAAATTGCAGTTGTTTTAATGAATTTTTCATGTTCAGGTCAAGAGTTGGAGTTGACGATGCACGATGGTACAGTGCGTGATTTGTGCTTCTTGGAGGACACTTCGAATAAATCGAGTTTACTCATAAGTGGTGGAGCTGGTGATTGTAAGATATACGTAACAGACTGTGCGACGGGAACACCTTTTCAAGCACTCAGCGGACACAGTGGACACGTATTGACCCTGTACAATTGGGGTGGAGCTATGTTTGTATCTGGATCGCAGGATAAAACAGTCAGATTCTGGGATCTGCGAACTCGGAGCTGCGTCAACATGGTTACACCGGCGACCGTGCCCGGCAGTAGAGTGAGTTGATTATTTAAAATGACTAGAATGGGACGCGGGCTCAGCGCGCGTACATTTCTCGGTTGTCCATTTCGATTTATTTCTTAGTTATTTATTTCAACGCTTTTTTTATAGAACAATTCAGAAATTTACAATTTATTATAGAGATAAATGCAAAAGATATCGATGAAAAAAGAGCTCAGCTTTCGAATGGAACAAACCCCGGGGTGATAGGATTAATAGTTTTTGAGATATCGCCGAAAATGTGTTCAGCCAGCCGAAAATCGCTCAAATCAGGGGTCAAAAATTCGAAAGTGCAAAAAATCACTAAAATCGACATCTGAGAGGCTATATCGATCGAAAATTTCCTCAGCTTTTCAAATCCGTTCGAATTTTGGAGCTAGGTCTGATAGTTTTCAAGATATTGGCAGTTTTCTGACGAAAAATTCAAAAAAGGGCCCTAAAAGTCGCTAAAGGGCAGGAAATATCCTGGAAGTGATGCCAAAAGGGCCCAAAAACGAAAGTAGAAACCCCTAGAACCCCCTGAGCCTTCAAAATCTCTCAAAACCGACGATAAAGTGCTGAAAAATTGAAAAAACTAAAAAAAGCCCCAAAAAGGGTCAAAATCGGTCAAAAAGGGCCAAAAACCCTCAAACCGGCTGGCCAGGGGTCATCTTCTTTCAAAAAAATCGAGATTTGGACATCCCCGGTCGGCCAGCTGGCCAGCCAGTCGCCTGTCTGGCCCGAAATTCTGAAATGCCAAAAAATCAAAGGGGGGACCCTTTCCATTCTTCCGATTTTGACCAAAGTCGACACACTTTTGACGATATCTC
>JAPYZN010001403.1:0-16746 GCA_030522865.1 Psyttalia lounsburyi | reverse complement strand
GGCAAAAAATAAATATCTGAATTTGACACTTTTTACTGTCATTTTCCAGGCACAAAAAATTGTCTGGATATGCTAAAAATATGTCGGAATTTCATAAGAAGAGATGTTCAAAAAATCTTCTAATGATTGAAATTCAGAGTCATTTCGATATTATTCATACATTTTTTAGTGTGTGTAAAATGTATATAAAGAAACTGATAATTCAGTCCTCCATTTCTGCGGTGCATATATAATTCTTGAAATATTGTAGATTTGACGTATAATAATTGTAATACTTCACTACTTCTAAGAGAATTTCCCTACAAATATGTTGAATAATGCATATGATCATCTTTCTAACAGGGACGAGTGAGAGAGTGTCTGGTGAATCTCCTGCGCCCATTTGGGCAGCCAGTGGGTCTCCCCAAAAGTCCATCCGTAAGTAAATGATCTCCGAGATAACTTTCCCCAATAAAATCATCCCAATTAATTTTCAGGACGAACAGATTAGCTCAATGACACTATGTAGCAAGGTAAAGAGGGTCTAATCTTAAAAGCAAATCCAAATTAATAAATAACGACTGATTAAAATGCACATGAGGGCTTCAACTCACACGATCAGGGTTTCACGACACCCATGAAATATTTAACAGTAGAATTAATCATTTTTTTTTTCAAAGAGGACATTCTACAACTCTTGGCTGCAATTTTAAGGGATAAAAGGGGGAGATGTTTGTTTCCTATTTGCCTTTGACCACCGGGCGATAGTTAACGAATTGATAATTACTAAAGTCAACAAGTGATAATTTTTTAAGAATTTCATTGGCGTGTTGGTTACCTTCACTCCGATTAAGATTACTCTACTCGCGTGGCGAAAAACGTATTTTCTGATGAATATGATAATAATGAGTGCCGAGAACATTAATTATTCCTTCACGCGTTCGTTTGTTTTTAGAAATATTGTGTCACATGGCGATGGGGTTTTGTACCTTACGAGTTAGTAAATTGAGCTAACAACGTGATTTACAGAATGTGTCACGCGGGCGAGCAAAAGAAATATTGCCTAACACACACGAGTATAATATGTGATCACCAATTCATTATTAGTTTAATTCCTATATTAGTTAAAAGTCAGAAATAAACTTTGGAACCAGAATCTCGCGCTGTTTCATCTCTTGAAATTTTGGTCAAGAATTTTGGGACACTCTGTATACTTGACTTTGTGTGCTTTAATGTTGAAAGTTCAATTGTGATGTAAATCGTGTTACTCTATTCACGCACAAGCCTTCGGTTATCACGCTAAAGTGTCATAGATGGGCTTCTGAAAGACAATAAATCAGTAGTAAATTGATAATACAGGATAAATCAATTTCAATTGAAAATCGGTTTTTGAAAGATGTCCGGCGAAATAAAAAAATTCGAAGTGGTAGAGCTCGAAGTGATTAAACGCTCCCTCTTTCAGTGGCTAAACAGATTTTTAAGTGAAATTGAATGAGGAGGAGGGAGCGAAATTAACTGTCCTCAATCGTCAATTGTTTATTAGTCAATGGTCTTTCAACTTTTTCAAGCATTTTGTAGAATGATATTCAAGATGTGTGACATTCCGTTCATACTGTGATCCAAAGTCTTCCTTATGTGGATATACTAATTGAATGTTATTGACATATTTCATTTGATATGCGAAGAAATTTGCTAGAATATGTTATCAAGTTCGTTAAACAGTTTCATTAAATTTTTGTACAATTTGTCTATTAGTTTTGAGCTATTCTGTTGGAGCTTTCACTGGAAACTATTTTGGAATAAATTTAGTCTGTTCAAATCATTATTTATTCTTCTATCTTTCTATATTTTATTAATTTGAGTCATCATTAGACTCACTTCTTCTTAAACTCATGTCACATAATAATTTTCGCTTCAACGAAACTTATCTCAATAACATTATTTTTCTTCACGAATCCTGATCCCCCAAATTGCAAACAAATACTTAAAGTGGGAATTCATAATCCCCCGCAGGTAATATTCAGCCAGAGTTCAGATCTCATGGAGAGACAATCCTCAATGGCCTCCTCAACTGAAGAGGTATCCGGAGCGAATAACGACTTGAGTGGTGGATCCCGTCGCGATGAGGAGCAGTTTGGAGTGTTCAAGGACTTCGACTTCCTCGAGTATGAGAGCGAGAGTGTGGAGGGTGAGAGCACCGACAACTTCAACTGGGGTGTGCGCAGACGTCCTCTCAGCGAGGGTGAGGAGCGTGAACCCAGTCTCCGTCAGTTCGAAGAGAGTCTCTCGGAGAAGACTGTCTCGTCCAGTAAGCACACATCTCGCCGTGGTGGTGTAGCTGAAGAATCATCAGACGACGAGGTAGGCTCGGAGTCTCCTCTGGACGAGGTTCCCTCGGGCTCTGCAGCAGGGCAAGAGCCAACGATCCCCGGAATTTTCCCACCCTCTTCTTTATCCCTTATCCCCAGTCGTTCGCGTCATGACTCCTCAACAAGATCAGACACATCTGGTTCAAGTGCTGGCGATCTGGGCGACGTGACTCCCTGCAATGCCTCCCCAAATTTATCCGCCCTGATGCCATTCGGTCGTCAAGTAGTTCGCGATGATGCCGAGGAAATTTGGCGCCAGCAGATTCAACACCTGATCTCGCAGGTTCCCTACAACATCCTAGATTTCTTCCATCTTCTCAGTAAAATACTGAGGGACGCGTGCAGTAAGTCTGTGGGGTTATCCCGCGAAGCAAGTGCATTATTGACGAATGGAAGTACAGCTGCTTCTCAATTGGCTTCTCACTTGTCTACTCATGCAGAATTACTTAGTTCCAAAGCAGAACCCCCATTAGTCTGGTTCTCGATTACGGTCTTCACTCATCAGAGACTCCACGAGACCCTACGATTTGGAATGCTTGAAATTCAGGAACACTTGGAGACATTTTTGGATAAGAAAGATCATGCCACTGAGTGTCTAGAGGCTGTGAAAGCTACGAATAAACTCCAGGTTCTGGGGGAGGTTCATCCGGACTCTGTGCCGGAGGACATGCTTCTTGGATTGGGTCGATCGTTCTACAAACTTCATTTCCAACTGTTGCTACTCATCGAGGCTGCGAATAAAATGCTTTTTGCCCTTATTAAAGCCTCCAAGAATATATCTGTGCAGTTACACGATATGTCAACGGAAATTGTTATGATGAAGACTGCGTTATGTAGAGCTTTGGAGGAAAGCACGGAGAGTGAACGCGGTACACCCACTCCAACGCCATCACCAAGTCCATTACCTGTTGCTGGGTCTATTGAGGAGGTGATTAGAATAGCTGACTTGTTGAGATCTGCTCGTTGGTCTGCAGCGCTTGAAGCCGTTAGACTTCATCGAGCCCAGTGGCCGGGCGATCCGTTTCACGATGACGACGATGTGACGACAGCTGTCAATATGTATTGCAAATATCTTGGACAAGATCGATCCGATCTGTTTGTGGTGACGAAGGGCGACACTGAGACTATGGAGATTTTTGACAGGCTCATGGAGAGCCTTTTTCAAGTATTGTCAGCAGTCACTGGACTTGAGGCTGCGGTCAAAGCTCTACGAGCCCAGGCTACTAGCTCAAAAGCTGATTGTTAGATGATTTGTGATGATTGATCATGTTTTTTTTTTATTGTTTATCGGTACTGAGGGCCATGCAACTATTACGTCATACGAATAGGAGAGGAATGAAGTTGTTGAAGTTGTGATGTTATACATTTTTTTTTCAAGTTTTCCATCGAGAAAATCGCGAATGCTCGCGTTTTAAAGATTCAAAACAAGGAAAAGAGTGAGAATTTTAGAGTGTTGAGATGGGAATTCAATAAGTAAAAAAACCTTCCAAGAGCATTGCGTAAAAATTGAATTGTTTCAGTGGTCTTTTGTCTTTTTTTCATTCTCGTATTTCTCAAATTCTACTCGGTAGCAAAAGGATAAATTTTTTTATTTCGTGTTTAATTGGATGTTTATCTAAATCAAGTGGTAAGATAAAATAATACTTCGGACGACGCTGTTAAGAAAAGTTGAAAATTTCGACTAAAACCATTTTATTGCTTCACTGGTGAATTTTATGGAAATACTTCATGGAGAAATTTTATGGAAGTGAATCTAATTAAAAGTTGATAAAATGGACCATTCTTCGCCGATCTAATAGTTTCCAGACTAATTCCATTTTTTTGTCATAAAAATAAAATCTCTTCAGGCCCTTTCAAATTTCGAAAAATCATGTTTGACTAACCTTCGAACTATTGAGACGATTTCGCTGGAATATCACTCGAATCTTAATTCTATAATACTGCATTGATATCATGATACGAAAGCAATGCCACTGTTATTCCCCAAGAAGTAATCGAATTTGTGATAGCAATGAAACTTTTTTTCAGTAATTTTCTTGTAAAACCTAATGAACCGCTGAGGTGATCTTGTCAGAATTTTTTTTAAATTATTTCATTTATTCAAGAGAAATTGTAGCCCGAACTGTTGGTATGTACACATATTCGCATGTACTGGTCTCCAAAAAGTGTCTGTGCTGTTAGTTTTGGAGGTCATGATACGTCGAGAAATCGCGAAATTCTCACTTTTTATTTTCCGGATCATTACAATTTCTTCCCGCAGGCTTAGGTAGTTAAAAAAAATCATCACAATAAGGGGAACGACGAGCATTATGAATTTTACGACATAATATACAAAGAGGATTCATGATAAGGAAGGAAGAGTGTTTTATAAACTTCAAAAACACTTGACGTAATATTTGAATGGCTCTACTGTAGAAATAGAGCATTTACAAGTCTTTCATTTTTGATTACCAAGAGTATATCATGGCAAGAATCGTATCATTGTTGAAACTCTGGTTCTGACTATAATCACAGGACTGATTAGGTAGATTTTTGATTAAAGAATTTATGATGAATCAAATGAATTTTAGTATAAGTGTAATCAACGTCAATTATTATTCAATGAACAAAATAAATGTTGATGTGGAAATTACGATTCTGATGGGTTGTTTAATTTTGAACTGGAGGGATTTGAATGAGAGGAAGAGGGAAAAAGTGGAGGAGGCTTTTTAAAACAAAAAGGGAACTCCAGCCATCTGTCCTTTAAACCATGATGGTGTCGCTCTCTTTCCATTCGCTTTCGTCTTCACTTCCTCTGCGTTATGTATATACGTGTCCGCGCGTTCCGCCGGATAAACGCTCTGGGGGCACGTGCCCTCGTCAAGTAACTTTTTTGCTTGGTCGCTTTTATTTTTTCCCCTCATCGTTCTTCTGATTTTTTTTCCATTTTCACCCACAGACTAAATCGTAAAATTAAGTGTCAGATTTCCTCAATGGGTTTAACAATATACCGGAGCAGGTGACGTCTATGAGTTCTTTTAAGGTAAAAAGAAATGTAATAAGAGATGCAAGGGAGAGCGAAATGTTAAATAAAGTCGAAAGGGGACTCTTGGTGCGAAAATATTTAACAAACTTTAATGGAAAAACTTCAAGAAAAATTAATTTGATGAGTAAACTAAGCAGGCGTTGGAGCCGGTGAGATAGAATTCATTTGGGGGTCTTTTATGTGTTATTAGTTATTTTCTTTATTTCATTTCTCTGACGTTTGTATAAATTTATACAAAAAGTTGCATATCTCCGCACCTATTGGTCCGATTGATCCAATTTATAAGAACGTTTGGGTGAGAGGGAAAATTTTATCATATCTCGATTTTTGTACAAACGAATATATACACACAAATTGTTATGACAAACGTTAAGGAAAAAACGAATATCTCAAAAACTTAGTTGATTTGCATAGAGTGGCTAGGGGGAGAGGCCCTGACGGATCACTCGATTGAACAATTGAGTTGTTCACTCGGTCGAGTCAATGTTTTGTAAAAAAACAAGAAATTTGCTTAGGCTGGAATTTCACATTGAGTTAGCCACCATTTTTTAACCACGGTTTTGTAAAGATTATTATTATTTTAGCCTCTTAATCATTCTATTTTCTCGAAAATTGACCATTGGAAAAATGGTACTGGACATGTTCACATACCACCATGGTCTCCAAGTTTCATATGTTTAAGTCCGGACAATTGATTTTTAAATTATTCTACATAATTTCCAATTGAAATTGAAAATGAAAAAGGGTCTGTTTTTGGCTAACAGCTTTGCTTATTCAGGTACAAACACACCAGTCTGAATGTTTACGAATGGAGACGATGGATGATACTGCGCCCACAACAGTATAAACGTTAATCCGAAGATCTCTCCCACAGAGGAGCCTTGGCTATTTACGAAGCGGTGTGGTCCCTCGTCGAGGAGGTGCGAACAGCCCGTTGGTCTTTTTTATCATCACAATGCCCTCCTCCGTCGTTTGAATAATATGTTTATTTTTCCCCCTGGATTGGGCCTTTAGAAAACTCGACTGTTGGTCCCAACCTTTTTTTTTGTTCCACTAATCCCGCCTGGGAGGTCAAACGACCCTAAATCTCAACCACGTGTTTCCACTTTTTGCATTTCAATGATTTTCCTCTGGAGACCCTGTGACAGGTTGCGCGGGAGGCCTCCGGAAATTCGAGTACGAGACAAGTGTCTCGGCGGAAAAAATAGAGCGCTTTGGATTTTTTTTCCTCGGGTCATTGACACATGTTGACTTGGCCAGTTTTCATACCCGGGGGAATGCGTAAATATGTGGAGCCTAGATATTTGTAGTTCAATGGGCTTTGTTGGATTTTTGACATCAATCGTCAGTTTGGGGAGTGGTTTTAATGTCAATAAATGCACAGTGGCTGTTTATAAGATTAATCGAGACCTGAATGAAACGAGGAAGTTTTCTTCTCCTTAAGAACAACAGATTCATCAAGGCTAACTCCAACCACCGTTGTCTATTTATACTGGAGTGCACCCACACTCTCATTCTCCCTTCGACTCCAGTGTGTGCTGTCTCAAACATCGCATCCGGACGAGGTGGCTCCGCCACCGGAACCAGAAGCATCTTTTGAAAGGGTATATACGGGGAAATTGTCTCTACTCGAAAACCTTATAACATCCGGACCAGAACTTTCTCCATGTTATCGTAGAGAATTTATGGATTTGGTATGGAGACCGTGAAGTTGTGATTTTTCTTCGGTTTTTAACGGAGGAGGTGACCCTCCTCCTCTCTGAATGGGTTCAATGGGTGCTGGATGAGGGGGTACCCAGACGGCTGGACACACGTCATGACACGGGACCACGTGCGGACGCAAATCACCAGCTGCCTCAATATCCAGACCCTGAGGATCTAAAATTAGCGGAGTTCGCTTTCTTTCCACTCACTTGAATCATTTTTTTCGATTGGTAGACAAAAATCTTTTGATTTTTTGTCTTTGGAGGAAGCAGTTAAATCTATTCATAATTTAGTTTAATCCCTTTCACGGCTTGTCATTAATCCTGTAGTGAAGGTGGAGGACAGGGGATGAGTCACAAAATTCCGAGTCAATTATTTCAGGAATATCTTGGGCATGGGTTAATTTAAAGAAAGCATCAAAGGATCTTATTTGTAGTTAATTAATTTTTTCTTACAGAGAATGGTCTTCAAGTCTAGTTTGAGTATCATATGCGACTCTAAGACATCTAAAACTTGGCCACTTCCGCGGAGATTCGCCGCACGAGTTATTTGGGCCTCGGCGTTCTCAGATTCACTCTACATGACTCGGGCGCGTTTGGTGAGCTTCCGATAACGTCGCGAAGCCGGCAATTTCGATTAGAATAAAAAAATGACAATTTGAGAAAATGGACGCGCCATTTCTCTCATGCGATTACCCATCTAAAGTTAGTAAATCATTGTGGGTGTCTGACTTTTGGATATATTTATAATAATAGATTTTGATACAAGAACAAACTAAGACCAACACCATAAGCGCTCATAGGACACGCATAGATTTTTTTTTCTCAGTGTATGTTATTCTTTTCTTGCGAATTTGCGGGCCATAACTTTTTTCATACAAGACTCTCCATAGTACTTTTCAAAGAACTCAGAGGGAAGGCTTTTGGGTGAAGCCTAGTTATGGCTGAAGATGGTCAAGATTAAATATCTGTAATAGATTGATTTTTTTTTCGTCAAATATCAATCACGTGTTTTTTCTGATTCCCGGGTGGTCTATCCATTGAAGATCTGGGTGAGATTTGAGGAGGTGGATTTATCTATTCCCGTATTCGATTATTTCTTCTCACATTTTTTGTAATTACATTAACTAATTTCGCTGTTTACTTCTGATGTTCCCAACAACTCTACAACTGAAACAATTAGAAAATAATAAAAACAATAAGTTTCTTCCAATTAATTCACATAATTCCATTAATCTCAAAAATAACAAATCAATATATTCCTTTAATTGAATCAAGTTCAATGACATTGAAGAAACTTGATCCCGTGAATAGGGGTTCATCGTCCCAGGTAGATCTGTCTATCTGTCTGGTGTTAAACGACTCTATGGGAAAGAACCGGACGAAATTCCCGGGACACGAAGAGCGGTCCCCAAAAAGCTTGTATGAGGCGCTGGCACATCTGCGCCAAGAGCGGATGCAGGCTGCATTTTACGACCGCCCAATGCAACCAATTCTCCATTCGGTACACCCGCACATACCCACACACTTTCCCTCTCTTCTTCGCTCTCCCTCTCCCTCTCTCTCTCTCTCTCTCTCTGCATCTCAGTTTCCACCTTCATCGACAAAATTTCTATAATTAGAGTTTCCTTCCTCCCATGGGTGTACAACGGTGTATGCAAAGATATGGCCAATGGAGTGGTGAAGAATGAGAGATGATTGCGAAAAGATTCTCTCCCAGTTGCCAGCAAAGAAAATAAGAATGAGTTTCATTATATACATGATCAGTATGCGGGTTAACGATTTAGGGACACTTGAAGGCTCACTGCCAATATCGTTTGACGTAATCGTCGTCGAATGTCAGGTGGATTTCTTCAATGGTTTATTTCTGGACTTACTGACTGAGAGCTGCAGGATCAGAACAATTAAAAATTCGAGCCATTTTGTGGAAGATTATTGGGAAAAAAAAACAGCCTTATATCTTGGGAAAACAGCACCAGTATTAATACGAGTCAGGGTCAGACATTGGAATGGCATTCGTGAGAGATTGAAATAAATTTCTATAGATCTATTGCTGAGCAGCATTGATCGCGGTTCAGAGAAACCGGGAAGCCTTTCGTCTGGATATCCAATGAATTCAGTCAATTGTTTGGGTTATCCATAGATTCAATGTTTCTGAGGTACTTTTAGTACTGTTGTTCTTCTGAGGGAGAGAGAGGTATTCTTAAATTAATCTATTGAATAATTTGCTTTATTTGGAAATTACCGGAGATAGCTCAAGGGACTAACGGGAGATTTAGTGGTAGCAGTAAAGAATAGAGAAATTTAATGTCTTTTTCAAATCACTAGTTGTGCCTCAAAAGTTTCTGACGACGAATTATCGAGAATTACTCAAATTTATTTAGAGATGTATATCCAAAATTGATTGGATTTTTCCACAAAATTATTGTCTTTGTATTGAGAAGAATTTTAATTAACCAACTGATGTATCTGTAGTAGGCCGAGAAAAACTTGTAAATCTGTCTATAAACTATTCTCCAGACAATTAAATATCAGGAATTTATACACCAAATATTTTCACTTCTTGCCCAAAGAATATTTCAATGGGAAAAATACATTTTTTCTGTGTTCTTGAAATAAATCTTACAAAAGCCCGTGTAAGAAAAACACAGCTCATTTAATTCTGTCGAAACTGTGACTATTTTTATTTTCTAATATCGAAAAAAAACGTTTCATGTATTGCTCTAACAATTGCAAAAAAAAATCAGAATTACTCTTGAGCATGAAAATATGTTTTGTTTTAATGGAACCCTACCAGCTTCGCTCCTCCGAAAACTGGGCCTGCGACGAGTGCACTTGTTGATGACATCCGGGAGCAATTTGATAAGGTGTCTTGTACTCGAGCGATTTTTCTATAGCCAAGTCTTTCCGGCTAGGTACTTACACTCCCGTAATTTCCTTGTCGTAATCAGAAAGGAAGGGGCACATGCCCCGCAATCTCATGTTCCCGCATGTGGTTTTACATCCGTTTCATTGGATAAACTGGAGAAAGAGGAAGATGAGGATGGTGGGGCTGAGGGTGAGAGAGGGGCACAAGTCGGAAGAAGGGCGCGTGGCGGTCGCGTGCCAGTTGCCACTGGTGACTCGGTGTCTGCAACCCCACAGTAGTCCATTCTTCAGTACAACCCCCCTCTCTACGGTTCGCCGCAGCCTCCTCTTTCTTCACCTTTCCCGGTCCGTGATCCTCTGGGGTTCGTTGTCATCCTGTTTCTTCGAAGGGAAACAAGGAGGGAAGCGATGAAAAATTATTCCTGGTGATTAATTTTGGGGTTTATGGCTTTTTCAAATGTTAGGGAATGTCTTTACACTCGATTATACAACTTAATGTACAAGATCGTTTGGGTAGATTCCCAAATGAGGAAATTTAATGGGGGATGGGGAAGAAAAAAATTATCATTGGATTTATCATGAACATGCATTCGTTGAATAGAATATCTCCGTTGCATATATTTTTAGAGAAATCGATACTTCTAAATTTCAAAAATTTTGAATTGACACTTTCGAAAGTCTCAACTTAGATTTTTTTTAAAAGCTATTCAAGCCGCAATGAGTCTCACATTGAGATTTGCTTTTTTGGATTGTTGTAACATTTATCTGGGGAGAGTCAAGTCAAACTAACATCTTACGTTTAAAACATAAAATACAATAATTGTATTTCGATCCGTGAAATTTTCTTTCCATTGTTACTTTTAATACAAACATTTCAATTTAAAGAGATTTTGAAGTTTTATGATTTTCCATCGGCTCAAAGCGTTATTGCCGATGGAAAATAGTACCTCAGATTACTGAGGATCTTGTGTGGGCTTGCATCTTTTATATTTTCCAACTAGAAATTTCACTGCACATCGTGCTATGAAAATTGTTACGTAACTCGCGATAAATTACGTTTTGAACGAGTGCGACCTTGTCTTCGGCTCGAGTTTTAAACTTCACACATGCCGCAGACATAATTTACCAAGTCGTTAAATGTTTAGAATTCTCAGAAAATTTGCATGAACGAATTTTAAATCGCGATGATTGATTTTTTAAAATCGAAGTGAAAAATGAAGAATTCGTTGAATTGAATTACATTGAAATTACATTGGAAACTCTTCTTTTAATAACTAAAATTTCCGATAATTTGGGGCCTAATTTAGTTTCAATTTTAGACGCAGAATTCACTTCGTACCGAAAAAAAAAATAATTTCGAAAGCGTATTTTTCAGTTACATTTTTTCTCTGTGTTAAAAAAATTCCTATTATTTCGTAGTTTTTATTGAGTCATGATGAAGTCGGAGATTTGCCTTTTTTCATCAATGAACGATACTATCAGTACGTGACTCTGAATGATGCTCAAGCTACGGACCACCCCACCAACACAACCAGACAGGATACTCCGGTTTTTATCTCCCTTGCCAGCTGATCGGTCGGGTCCTTTGTAACCCCTTGACAGTGCGCGCACACCCGCACCCACCACCTGCGAAGAAACCAAACGTAGTGCATTGTCGAGGAGCAGGCGTTCCGCCCTTACAATCCAACTGCCTTTCAGCCATCGAGCGATCGCAGACACAGACATTAGACAATGCACACACTGACCTTAGCCAACTGAATTGCGAATTGAATAAATAGAGAACGTTCTCAGTATAGTTCTCTTTTATTGAGAGGGATTATTCAAGGAAATCGTGTACGAGTGAGTGATGGGTGAAAGCCCTAAAATTACCAGAATGGATAGAAAACGGGCATGTTAATTGTGGAAAGCCGGGAAATTAAGTGAAAGGACAATTAATGTGGCGAGTAGAGACTCCGTATCGTTAACTTCTGGTGTTCCATATTCAACTCATCATTCAGATTTTTTGTCGAGTCGGACCCACCCCCATTAACTCCTAGGGTCTGAAACTAAATCGAGGGTCGCCCTTCTCACATTTTTTGACTACCCTCTCCAATTACCAAGGGTCTAATACACCCAAAAAAATAGGACAAAGAAATTAACTGAAGGGGTCGATGACCGAAACAGAACCACCGATTGACGATCTATTATTTTTACAGCTGAATATTGAGCACTATTGATACTTGAAAGTCCTGTAATAAAAAATTACAGCTGTGGGAATTTACTTAGACATATATTCATAAAAAAAAATATTCATATTTTGACCTACTTACGGCCATCGAAAATACGATCATATCCTTAAACACTTTCGAATGAGGAAAAATGATCGGATTGATGAGAAAATTCAAACAGAATATCTAGAACACTAGAATAAAATTAAATTCTGTTCTAGGTCAGTAAAAAATATTGCCTTGTAAAGATTATACCATACAGTCTGCCTAATAATTAATGTAACTATGTGTCAACCAATTGAAATAAAAGTGACAGAATGATTTAGGTGAAAAAGAAAATTCAAATCACTGTTATAGGAAAAATCTTAAACAATTGAAAATATTGACCACTTTAGTAAAAATACTCTCAGTATTCAAATATATAGGAGCCGGGGTAAATCCCAAACTTGAGACCAATCAATTCAGTTTAGCAGAAAGAGTAAGAATTTTTTCAAAAGCATAACGATTAATCGATTCCATTAAAAATCTAACGAGAGTTATCGAGATTTGAAAAAGTAATCGGTGTTTATTTTCGCGCACTCGCTCTTAATGAATTATAGTAGTTATCAATGGCGACATGCAAGCTAGTGTCTTCAGTTGTCTTCTAGTTGTCTTCAGTATAAATATCTGTTGAATAAATAATAAACATCTATAGCATCAATAGTGCTAGTTGCAAGTGTGGACGCGAAAGACAATGTAGTGACCACATTCTGTGGCACCGTGTCACTCTGAACAATTAGGGGGCAACTCATTACAAAATTGAAAGAATGTAAAGTTCCGCTTATAATCTCAATCCCCTCAATCGCCTTAATAAAAATAGCAGCACTAGAAATATTTAAAATACGCCATAAATTTACTGCAAATAGTAGACTATACAATGTATACTGTAGGATACGTTTACAAATACTAAATTTACAACGATTTATAATTAAAACAATTTTGGAATTGTACTATATTTCCAGAAATATTGAATTTGGAAAATTCTCCAACTACAAAATTACGCAAAACAATATCAGCTGAATCCAGTCAATATGACGGATATATTTAAAAAACACCCGGCATGAAATTTTCGGGTAAACATTGTCCACTCCGAACCCATTCTTCACACCAAAAGCAGTGTGGGCTTTCGATGACACCGATTGTATTTCAGGATTTGCACTGGATTGTTTACTTGTCATTCTTGCACTCGCAGTCAATCAAATCAGACAGATATAGAGTTTTTTCTCCAAAGTCATGGCTCCAAGGTTTGTCTTCAGTTGTTTATGAAGGTCAAAAGGGCCAAACCCTTGCCAACCTTCCTAGTTGAGAGTTAAATCCCTGGAATAATCGAGTTCTTCCTGAGGATATTCTGCCAACGACTTCCCAACAATCCCCAAAATCTCTATTTCCAAAATTACCCCAATCCAGCCACCGATTCAAGTTGAAAGTTGGGAAGCAGTAGAAGATAGTCAGCAATGTGACACGCAAACGTCTGAAAATCTCGAAATGGCAGTTGGCCAAAATGCGAGTAGACATTTGGCTCGTTTTTCATACTGTCTCAGCTCATATCCCTTTTTCCAGTGGACATGCGTCTGCCCCACGTCATCTCCTCTACCCAGTTGCCTTAGTCAAGTGCAAATTCTCCGGCATCTGTGCCCGCCGGATAAAACCCCATGGCCATCACACCCAATAGTCATCAAAATTTCCCCATTTAAAACAATGAAAGATTAAAAATCAAAGACATTCGTTGTACTTGATGGGTCGTTGTACGCCGGTCAATTGTCGGTGGTTTAGCCGTGTGGTAGGCACGCGACAGCTGCAACCAGAGATGCTGAAAATAGCCACGGCAACCCCATGCCGAGTCACGAATTCCATTTCCAACACTTACCAACCGTGTTTGCTACCACCCAAATATCACTCATTTAAATACAACTACCTCATCTCCCTCCATGACAATTTTCGACTTTTTTTCTGGAGCGAAAGTATTAGCTGAGTATAGAAATGTGGGGGGAAAAGTTGTTATTTAGTGGAAGAACCAGACGTTTCCGGGGAATTTTCCCCTGTCCGCGTGTCTCGACACGCGACCAAAGATTGGTATCTTTGGAAATAATCATTTGTGTTGGAGGAGTTTTTAGACTTTTTCAATACATTAAAAAACTCTCTTCCCCATTTGAAAAGCTAAATGAAGATCTGGGAAGCTAAAAACCCCATTAAGGAAGTTGAAGAGTCACTCTTAGGTGAAACGTATAAATAATTATCCAATGTTTTGAGGCAGGAAGTCTCGACGTTTCTACTTGCGTCAAAAGCAAGTTGCTCTTTTATTTTTGGCAAACGACGTCGATACGCGTTGGACACCTGTTCCAATAGCACCTAGAGTCTATCCTCGGTATTCAACTGATGACACGAGTGGAAAATTTCCTACTCTTTGATTCTCTTGAGGAGGCAACCGATGATTGAGTCCACCGGTAGTGGAGCAAATGATTAAAATGACATTTATGGGACAGACACGGGAGAACCTTTTGAGCATCAAGTTAAAAGATTCCTGCATACGTTTTAACGGTTGGATGGAAGTCGAAGACACCACAGGTTGGTGCGCTGGGTGGTTCTGCTGGCATTGCGCCAGACTATTGCCGAATTTAGCACCGTGGAGGCTGACTAACTCGCGTGGCATTCATTCAATCGACGACCAAAAGACCCCACTACGATAATCGACTTCTCAGCTATGCATTTAACTCAACTCCGCCCAAACTATTTCGATTTTCACTGGAAAATCCGATGGGAAGTGTTGAAAAAGTAAATTTTGTTATGACTCATCTGAAATAATCACTTATTGCTTGGTGAAAAATTTAGTGGAACGTTTTTCTAAGACGATCAATGGAGGAAGTAGTGGTTGGAGGGCAGGACCTACCGATGATTATTAATGATTTGGTCAATAATGATTTTTCATGCATTGATCATGTAGACTAGATGAGGATTTTTAAGTAGAATGAAAAGGGAAAAATGAACATGTTTACAAATGAGTCTGATTTTACTCTATTTTTAACGGAATTTATCACAAGAAAACTTGCGAGTGGCCATCGTCCGAGGGCCTTCAGTCTGGTATTTACAAACGATCCAGAATTTTTCAATTATTAAACACAGAAAACTTATAGAAGAATGAAAAACAGATACCTAGATTGCAAATAATATTTGTAAGATTGGCTAAGACAAATAAGTTGTTGTACATGATGAGTGTGAAACAATTTGAGGGATGTGAAACAATTATTGATATGAAATGTTGTTACCGGAAATGCATTTGTCAGAAAAATGATTCGTCTTGAGAGCAAAAAATCTTCAATTGAATATTACTAGAAACAGATCGTTTGACTTGAATTTGAAATTTGTTCTGCTTTTTACCACAACGAAATATTTGGCTCAAGCGACGAATTATTTACACGAGACAATGTCCTTCAAGGATGAAAATATCTCTTGTAGAAAAAAGCTAATCAAGAAATGTTTTGTCTTTATGTTACAGGATTGCTAGGGGAGAGCAGAATGATTTACGATCCTCTCTAATTGCCAATATTTTCGTTTACGAATGAAAATCTTGGGATTTGGAGAAAATCACGAATTGTTGAATTTTACCGCGCTCTCCCCTATCATATAATTATTTATCATTCCATTTGCTAGCAGTGGTGGGGTTCATTGGTGGCGAAAGCCGGAGACCACTCTCATAAAATCTCGACTATAGACCGCGCGTATTCTCTACTTTACAAGCTCCAGGAATTGCTGTCAAACTAGATTTTTATCCAAAGTATAATAATTTTATAATTTATAATTTTTTAAATGCAACTAGTTTATATGAACGCATCGGGCAATTTATCTATTTTTGTCTATTTTTCAATTTGTTTGTTCACTTGATCTGTTTATATATATTCAATTTTGCTGTTAACTCTGCTTATTGAGTATATTTCGGTAAGATTATACATTATCTATATTATTGACATATTTATTATTTACCTAAATTTTCTTTATGAAAAAAAAAAAATGTTACGCTGGATTTTCTATTAAGCAGATTCTTTCGAGGATATTTTACTCACATTTCCCTTATTTTTTCCTATCTTTTTGAGATTAATGATCGTATTAGCACATAAAAATCTAACTTTTTTAGTTGCATCAATGTTCTCTGATTCGCAAAATTTTATCATCACAGATTCCTTTTTTCACCTTTCTTCTAAAAAAATGCAGAGAAAATTTGTTTTTGAATTGCTATCAAAACATTTTTTTAAAGTCCGAAAATGGGTTCATAGGCACGACCCTTTCTGACTCCATGAACAATACTGCAAGAGAAAAAGCGTAATATTTTGATGCATCAATCAAATGATTAATCTGTGCGAAATTAAAAAAAAAAACAAAAAGAATGGAAATCGATGTAGAACATCCACATTCCCTTCATAAAATTGTGCTAATAAATCTAAAAACTTCATCATCCGGATCCATGACAGAGTTTTTGTCGCGGAGTTATTTAGACGTACTCCCCATGACCCGTTCCTGCCAAAATTCATCTCGAATAATACCAAAAAAAAGAGTGTACACAC
>JAPYZN010001402.1:0-16710 GCA_030522865.1 Psyttalia lounsburyi | reverse complement strand
ATAATTGAACTATTAACGATCATTCACTATATCTAGGTAAGTTCTATTTAATATCCACAAGATATTAGCCCAAGTAGAAGCCTTCAACATTGACGCACGGGCCTCAACAAACGTTTAATTTAAAGTTACACCAAATTACTTCTGCTCACATACTGTGGGATGATGTTTATTGTCAATATTCCCAAGACCGAGAAATGCGTATTATCAGGCAATTTTTATTCGCCGATATTTTATATTACGTAATTTCATTTTTAATTCAGGAATTTTTTTATACTGATGGTAAAAAGAAAAAGGCAATATTTTCTTGCATAAAAAAAATTGGAGAAATTCGCAGCAGATTCTATTGGCAATTTTACTTATCGTCTGCCGAATTACATCAATATTTTCTTACTTTCCATTTGTCAATGCATAGCTCGACATCTGGGAGCAATCCAAAAATTTTTAATGTAATTTTTTTCGAAGAGGAAATTCAGAATTCAAGAAAGTTCATTACTGAAATTCTGCCATTTTTTTCGTTAAGGGCATATTTCCCGAAAATTCAGCGAAGAATTGAGACAACTTGAACTGTTTTACCGCTTTTCTCCTGATTGGATGATAAAAATTTAAAACAAGGTATATAATCGGACGTTGTATCAGTCCTTTGTCTTCATTATTTATTTTTCAATTGCCTGCTGTGATAGTTTTTTTGAACAAAATAGAAAGATGATTAATTGAAGTGTTATTTTCAGGATTAATGACTGTCAAAGTTTAACTAGAAGGTGTGCTCTGTCTTATCAACGATTGTCTTAATGTAAAACGTCTTTTTCCTACGCAAATCCGGTATTGCTGCGGGGAATTCACCTGCAGGTGGCAGCCCATTGATTCCAAGGCAACAGGTACACCGGCACAACAGGTTTTCCGTTTATCAGCTCTGCAATTTTATTAAAATCCCGACAGCACCGGAACATGTTGAAATTTAGATTTCCATAAAATTTTCACGAATTTCTCCATTAAACAATCACAATTTCGTTTAAATATGCGTAGAAATTGTTAATTTAATGCCGATAGGTTTCGTGAAATTTATGGAAATCAGACAAATTCTGATTAACACATTGAAAAATTTTGCACTAATTGATAATTGCGGAAAAAATTATGGGCGATCATTCTTCGGTTTTTTTTTTATACAGTTAAGATGGCAACCATTTTTTTTACAATGAAGTAATCTCCAGAAGCCAATGTGCAGATGGCATAACATCCCTTTTTTATGCATCCCGATGTTTTCCAGCTTTATGACATGGCAATATTAGTTTTTTCCACGTCGTCTGGCGAAAAATATGATTATCGGAATGAAATCGTTGGCGGGATTATTACATAACGATCGGTATTGGTGAAAAAATGCGGGAAAGATTACCACGAACCATTGCCAGACAAAATCAATTGATAATTAAACAATCAATTTGGATAAATTATTTCTTTGGGACAAGTAAAATAAACCCCATCCTTTTTTTGTGGAGTCCTATAGAAGTCATCTGGAACTTTCTCAGAAACGATTCGCACAGGCGATTTTAGAATGACAACAGGAGAATAGCAAAAGCCATTTGCAGAATTAATATTGACAATTCGACGAGGATTGTGACAATAAATATTAACAGAGGGGGCGATGAAGAATGGATGGACAAATTTCTCATCTTACAAAAAATTTTTTAGAAAAAAATTTGCCCGAATATTTTATCGGATTTCTATTGATTCAAAAATTTTAAATCCAATTTACAAATTCTGCTATCTTTTTTTTCAATAACAATGCAGTAAAAGTTTGTAGAATTTAAATGGTTTTGTTAAATTTGTTAGCGTTTCTTTGAGGAAACTCACCTAATGACAAGGTCTGACACCCACTCCGTGTACATTTCAGCAACAAATAAATATTCAAATGAGGTATTTGACGGTACAAGAGGATTCTCCCCTGATTAGAAAATCCACTCAATAGAAATGTAAAATGTCCCTATAAAGCGATGCTAAGAGGCACCAACAACGATCATAAATCCTCATAAGATCTCCGATAGTGGGCATGGACTCTCCACGGTATTACCCACTCAAGTGCAAAAGAATGAACAAAAAATAGCCATTAATTTGTTTAAACGATTTGCATGATTCCATTTCGTATGGAAAAATCAGAGCCAACGGATTATGATTAGTTTTATTATCACTTCATATCAGCGTGTGCTTGGGATTCCTCGTAATCGGGTAGAGTCCCCTGCCATTGAAAATGTTGCACGAATGTTCATCAAGGTCCAATTATGTCCAGACCCACAGTAAAAAAATGACACGTGGTAGCTGATTCTTCTCGAACATCAGTTTTTTTTATCATCGTTTTATCAATACACAAATCAGTTTCATATATCCATCAAACCTCGTGCAGCTCCAGGGACATGAACTTGACAATTTCAAATGAAACGACATTATCATCACGAAGTAAAACGTAATAAATCAAATGTGATTTTTCCCAAAAGAAGAAGATAATATTATTAAAAAATTCTCTCGATGTTTCTAGTCAAGACTTGACGAATTCTCCACAACGATTGAATAGTTTCCAATTCAACCAATGGCTTTACTTCAAGTGGGGTTTACAGTTCCATTAAAAAAATTGAACAGCCGTCATTTAAATGAGAATAAAATGAGAACTAAAAGAAATTGTGCCGTCATCGATTTCGATGGACTTTTATGACAAGTGTGAAAAATTTGTCGCCGAAATTGAGTTACCAGGTCACTCGTACAATTCTCTTCTCTAATCTCGGCGTCATCATAATTTTCCTTTCATACGAATCGCACGCGATGTCGCCCGCGAGCAGTAAAGGAGAAACCCTGATTATGGCGGTGAACAGAAACTGGGATTCCCCCGAGGTTCGTTGCATTTCAGAAAGGCCATTGACCAACCAATAAGGAAAAAAGACCCCCAAAAAAATGCAAAAAAAAACTCCCACAGATAGGCCATTCTCACCAGCGCCCTAGACCCAAAATAACTCGTCTAAAATCACTAATAAACTTTCCATGGGAGCTGTCACACCATAAAACGAAAGCCTGGAAGAAATGTTGAAAGGCCGCAGTGAAAAAGTATTCGCTGCCCCAAAAGAAAAGATTCTAGCCATGAAAAAAAAATGTAAAAAATTTCCATGGCCTCTCGCTTGTAACCAGCCGAATCTTTCCACTGGGATCTTTGAACGGGTTCAACGCATTCAACTACCCAGGGCATCGGACGAAAGAACACGTACAAATTCCATGAGCAATTAATAAAGGCCGCTGCGTCCTTCGATTGTGAGGTCGAAGAAAATGATATGGACCAATAATAATTCAAGGAATAATACACCAAAGAGGCTCGTTAATCATAAAATCTCAAAGGTACTGCCATTTGGAGAATTGTCCGGATTTCGCTCAATGTCAGAAAGGCCATTGACCAAGTAATAGACAAAAAACCGAAAATCCTCGGCCGTTTCCTAGATCCAAAATGACCCCAATTGGGCGGAAATTTAATGCATAATTGAGTAAAAGTAGTACCGATCATCAGCCAATTTTATTTCACATGAATCATACTCAACTGATAGCTACAAAATTGAAAAGCACCTGAAGTGTGCTCATACATACCGACATTTTGTAAAAACATATTTTTTTCATGTTTCATGACATTTCTAGGCTTTTCCAGTGAAAATTGGAAAATGAAAAAGGTCACGATTACGAAGCCTTCATTCGAAAAAAAATCATTCGGAAAATATCTGCTGCCATTACGTCGAAGGGAAAACTACAAATCAACGATTATTCAATGAATAATACTGCAAAGTGATCGTTTAATTATGAAAATTCATGGAGATATTGACCCATTCCATATCTAGAACTCAACCATTGACGTTAGTACCTAGTTTTCCACGATAAATAGGTATTTTCTTCGTGATAATTGCAATCACTTTACATAACTTGACGACATCAAAGGACAACGGATACTTCCATTGAAATCGTAATTATGATCATGAGGTCATGTATGAAAAAATCGTGTAGAGATATTCTGTAGCGACTTGTATAATTATATACAATGATCTTAGCTGTAGTGATAACATGCGCAACCGAATCTAGGTTTTTTCCTAGGTTTTTGTGGACCGCGGTGCGACAATTGAATAAATTAATGCAGAGAGGGCTGTGGATTTTTGAAGATTCCTCGAACCCTAAGATGGTTAGGGGTCAAAATCGAACGACATTAGACCCTTGCGAAAATTTTTTAGATATCGGAAAAGTTAGAACCCCCGGAACCTAGTCAATATTTTCTATGGCGAATGCCAAGTGAGCCGGCAGTTCTGCACATTTTTTTCGTCACAACTTCTGTGTCATGGATCTGCTATTTCATAAGTGGTTTAGAAAGAAAATGAAGTGAAAAATGAGAATGAAATACTGGCAAGTGAAATAGGGTCAATTTACTGTTAACCAGAGAAGCTTGACGTTGGAGAGGATAAACGCATTCATAGCGAGAGTGGATGATTCTTTGTGAGGGGGGGAAGTGAAGACTGCATCTTCCGGTGCAAACGACTTTGAACCCAATAATTCAAGTGTCCGACCGCACGAGAGCTTTTTTTGTGCGCCCCATTGGCACGTCAAGAAGCACCTCTTCTACACCGAACAATCTCCATGATATATCACGAAATTAAATTTATTTATTTATTTTTTATCGTAGGGAACGCCTCGTTCTTTTTCAAATGACGGCCTGATGGAAGAAGAAACGAGACTGCGAAAGCTGTGGATAGCTGTCGAGGGGTGAGATAAAACAGTGAAAGCCTGTCGCCCTTGTCCGGTCAACACTTCCAATCCAAGGTCACCCTCACATTATTCTCCTTCTTCTTATGTCTTGCCAATTTGGATAAGATTGGACTGTTTGCTTGGGAAAAATATGGCGTGACTGGAGAAATGTGATAGGCAGGAACGAGGCAAGTGGCACGACGTGTTCCATCTACAGAGTGGGAAAAAAAATTGAATGGCTGGGAAGGGGTAGGGGGCGAAAAATTAGGGAGTCCAATTTCACGGATTTTTTTTTTTTGTTAATTATTATGGAAAGTGAAAATTGTAATTTTGACTCGGGTTACTGCAGCCGATTCTATGGCGATGGTTTATTCGAGTCATGCAAGATAATTTATTCAAACATCCCCTCATTTATAATCAATGGCAGACAGTCCTTGAACTTCGGCAACATTTTTCGTATTAAATTAATTTACGAGTGGGTAAAAAATTGTTTAAATTTGTAGAGAATGAGTTTTTTGTTGGTTTCATCGAGTTTATCACTGAGGTTGGGGTATTATTGGTCCATCATCTATGTTTCCTTATCAAACTAATTGTTGTTAATCGATCAACATTGAATGCGCAGTGCGAGTGGGATTGGGTAAATAATTTTTTACCAGGCAAAGAATAATCAAGAATACATATTCCGATCGTTAATTCGATGGCTTTTTTTTTGTAATTTGCGCAGTGAATTTGTAATTGTTGATCGCAATTTTTGTCAAGTTGGAGTGATGATGCGGAGTACCTTGACTCGAGTCGTTGATTAATTGGGAAACATTTCCGGGATCGTCTGGAGTATTTGCTGACAACAAATGTGATTATCAGCGTGATGACTAGGTTATTTGTCATTAGCCCTTCTGCAAATCAACTAATCGTGAAAAAATGGGAAAATGACAGGTGATAGAGTATTTCAGGATCAATTCTTGAACTGAAACAGTAGTTGTTGTTATGATAGCAAGAAAAGTCCTTCGTGCTGGGAAAAATGAGAAATTGTATTATATAAAAAGTCACTTCCTTGACGTGATATTACGGTATCTGACAATCATTAGATGATTATGGAAATATAATGCACAGAGAACAAGTTGAAGATAAATTAAATATAATAATAGTTATTTAATTAGATTAATCAAGCCAATCAAGTTATCGTGGAGAGGTATTATTTATTTCTAGGTTTTTCTCATTGGAGATGGGGGAAAAATACGAATGAGAAATCTGCATAGTTTGTAAATAATTACTCAATGTACATAAATTTTCTAGGAACGGAAAAGAATATTTTCTTTCTTAATTACAATATCGGAAAATTTCCTCATCATGGAAACCTCCAAAATTAATCATCAAGTCAGTAGAAATTGTGACTTTAATTTCACTATTCTCTAAAAATTAACAAAAATACTAAAAACTGCAGGTGAATTTTATCATATTTTTCGCTCAATTACATTCAATATCATCTTGGAAATTATTACAAAACTGCCCATGAAAGTCTGCTTTTAGAATCATTGTCATTAATTTTTTTTGTGATTTTCTAGATATTTCCTCTTCGATACTTATCTCCAAATGATCACTTCTCTTTGTCCATCAATACTGCGGGAAATGAACACTTTGGAGTTAGCCAGTCCTGAATACGTCGACACAATGGGTGACAGTTGACCCCGTGAAGATGCACCCTAACGGTTTTTCTATTAAAGTTCAAGTCAGCGAGAGAATCCTCTGCGGAGGATCAAGGCCAAGATTGAGATATTGACGTCCATACCCCATAGGGACTATTCATCCTAAGGATGAGAGGGACTAAAGGGGGAAAGAGAACCGGTTGTACATATAGGCCTCTAAATTCCCCACTTTTTCTCTTTGTCAATTTCAAACGATTCAAATTCGCTCCGATGACTTCTGCTTTATCATCATAATACATGGTTGTTTTTCGGTGGAATAGAAGGAACAAAAATAATACTGATTATAAAAAACTGTTATTCCGAACCGAGAGATGCTAAATCACTGCGACTTTGTTCAATAATTATTCCTGTGGTTTTAAACACCCGGTGTTTTTACCCTGTATCGGCAAGTCAAAACATTTTCAAGAATTCCTATTTACCATAACTGCCGACTATCATTCATTGCCGGGATGAATGAACAGTATTTTTAAGAACAATCAGCCAAACCAGGAGAATTGCAAAAAAGTGATTTTTTTCTTCTGAATAGAAGCCTTGCCCTCCGCTATTTGAAATCAAGTAGAATATCATTAAAAATGCAAATATAATGTTTTTAGAAAATTATCAACCGACTTAGATAATTAGAATCTACTGGAAGTAAATTTTATAATTTTTCAAAAGACAGAGACTTTTTCGTTTTCCCATTTTTTTGCCTCCAGTTGCCTGCGGAGCGAAAGAGATTTTAATTTTTGGATTTCTGTGGAAATTCGGCTTCTGTTAAAGGTCCAAGCCCGGCTAGGAATCCCCTGCGTCTGCTTCTACAGCGACTAGAAAAAAAAAAAACAATAGAGAAATCTTATTCTTCATTCTCCTCGTCCGATTATCCTCAAGTAACCCACAGCCAATTTCTTTTTCTGGGGTCACATATGCAAACATTCTCACGCTTTCGAGAAATAAAATTTTCCTACTGTTATATCAATCTCGAATAATCCGTGAGGATTGGAAATTCCTTATTGCGCAATTATTCGTGATAAACTCTTCGATCCTGAATCCGATGTAAAAAGTTATCAAATGGTACGGTGATTAGATTGAAAGGTATTAAACGCTCGCGCGTGGAAGAACTCCCAGGAAAAAAGTGAAAATTATTGCGTAATCAGTATGCATTATCCGATAATTTCTCGTGTTTATAAATTTTTTACTTGACGAGTGACATCTATCGAATTAAATTCCAGCGCTGATACATTGAATATGGATTTCTGGTGCGTCAAGGATGGCGTGAAGCAACAAAGGCAACCACCGTTGGTGTAAAGATCGAGGACGGAACAGCTGTTGCTCTCGTTTTTTATTAACAATTCATCATTTTTTATTTGCTAATGCTGTTTGGGTGGATTTTTGGTGGGCTAGAAAAATCGAGGGAGTTGTTACCAATCAATATCGATCTAATTACTCAACTCGAAAACGGAAAATATGGAAAAGTGTCGGGTAGCCCGGACGAAGGGTAGAGTCACTTCACTTCATTGGCAGATTTTACTGTCCGCAATGTGGCGGCACAGAACAAAAAAAAAATTCATGCTCATTTCGGCGAATTGACGTGTCACCCGCTGCATGACGAAATTGAAAAATCCCAGAAAGCTGGGGGGAGGGGATTAACGTGTGGCTCTTTGACACTAGCTGCAAGGTGAGTCCTCCGCCATCTCTCGCCTCCCCCAGCATCTCCCGTTCCCCCGAATGACGCAGGTGCACCGGCCAAAGGATCAAGACAACACAGTTGGGGGACACATGATTTCCTTTATATCACGGCACTCCACTCATCTCATCTCACATAAGTATCTCACCCTGCCTAAGTACGAGTGCTCAGAGTCACTTCGCTCATGTCCATAATCTGTTTGGTAGAATTCAAGTTGATTGTCAAGGTAGCTCCGGTGATGCTGATATCAACGAGAAAGCGACACGAGTCACTTGTGATTATGGAAATATTTTCGGATTACTTCTAGCCGGAATAGTAAACCGGACGGATGAGACTATTTTGTCAAGCCAGTGTTTATGGCTGTATTCATTACGAGATTTTCGTGACAACTGCCATGCTAGTTAAATAATGCGCTCAACTTTCTAGTAACAAAAAATAATTGTTTTATTGCCGAATGTGATAGACTCTTTTTGAAACCCGATTAACCGGTACAATTTCGGGGGTAAACGTGAAAGTGTACTCTGCGATATTTTTTTTTATACTGTGAACTTCCACTGTGGCGACATTTGAGGGGAGTTATTTGGGAGAGATTAAGGAACATTGGAACATACATTCGGAAGACACGTGAGTATTTTTTTTTTCATTATTGAAGTTCTTTAACTTGAGGTATATTTTTAATGTCACGATGGAGTTAAGATGGATCTGGCAAATTTCAATAATCGTCTAATATTGTAACGATCTATAGACAATTAGAAAATTAATGGAGGATTTTACTTCAGATGTAAATCTATAAAATTAAACATTTCAATACCGTTACTCCTTAATTTTTTTTGTCACAATTCAAGGAGAGTTGTTTTTGGTATCCCAATTTTTTTGAAGATTCAGTTTGAGACTACTTTGATTGACCTAAAATGCTCAATTTTCATATTTCAAATGCGGCTATTTCTCAGATTGAAAAAAATTATTCAATTCAAGTCGTCTAAAAAATTGAAAGTAAAATCCGTAATAGTTTTTTTTATTTATTATGAGCTTCCGTTCTGACGCAATTGGAGAGTAATGTGACTGGTGATAAAAAATGAAGCATTGGGACATTTTGCGGCGACTTTTGACTATGGAAAAACGCGTGGATAATTTTTTCAAACGCGAACGCATTTCATCAACTTGAGGTAATATGATCCTTGAGTAACAGAGATTGGGCAAGCGTAGGGTATCTCCTCAAATCCTGAGCAGATTTGAAATTAGCGAACGCATTTGCAGTCCAATGGTTTCAACGGGCATGATTATGTGTGTCGATATGAGTCCAGTGTAAATGCTATTCATTTTTAATTCTGGGTTGAATCGAATTTATTTTTTCCTGGAATATCCCCCCTCTACCAATAATTCGTCATCCTCAAGTAATTGCTTCTCACCCCATTTTTGAATTTCATACGCGTGTACACAAAAATAAACCGTAAGACCGTTGGAAGTTTTTGCATTTTTCACATTCGTAAGTGCCATACTAAAACTCTTCGCGTATTTACTCATCACAATCGGACGTCGCCTATTCAGACATCCCCACTCACATTTCTCCCCGAAAGATCATTGCATTAAAATCGTAAAACACTACCCGAAGGTCATGACTCGCCTTTCTTTTCACTAAAACGACAAAAAATAATGGGAAGCGAGATTTCGCTGGCGGATAGACTGAAAACACTATTGACACCTCGCGCACTTGGTCGTGATGAGAATTACGCGGTAAATTATCGGCAGAAGCAGAGAGAACGTTTAGAGGAAAAATAGCTAAGAAATATCAGAAAATTGTGCAATAAAAAAAAATCGTTGCAGTGTCTTAAAAACAAGTCCGAGAGATGAATTTTCGTTCACAATTACTTCGTCGATACATTTTCCCCTAATTTTCTCCTCGATCCATAGAAATGGTACAGGAGCAAATTAAATCCTTTTTTTATCGGTCCACAGGCAATAATTCCTCAGCCTTGGATACCTGAGAATTTAGCAACTGAATTGTTTGCAGACCTTGTCTCTTCTTGTTCCGTCCTCAATCTTGGATTTTTAGGCTCGCACACGCAGGGGCTAAGACGCCTGAATTTAGACGGCGGTCAGTGGGTACGTGCATACCGAAGAAAATGAAAATCGCTAGGTTTAATGGTACGGTTTAATGTACCCGCTCTTTATACGTTTCGCGATCTGTATTGCGTAATGTGTGGCCGATTGGCGGACAGAAAGTCGAGCTAATTGCTGTTCCCACTAGTGTAATTGGCGATTTATGAATGCAATTTGTTTCTTTTATTTAACGCGCTGAACAAAAACGAATATTTTTTGAGATTTTACTGCGAAACGTAACAATTTATTCCACTGAATGAATAAGTTTTAATGATAAGAGGATTATTTTCGATCGGTGGATTTCCTTCATTCATACTGAATGTACTTAAATGAAAAATTTTCAATGACTCCCTGAAATATAACCACGAGAAAGAAAGCATAAATGAACCAACAATACCCTGAAAATTCTCCCAATATTAGAATAATAAATTTAATAGAGAAGAATTTTACAAAAATATGCCCACACCTTCATTTACCTTCAGAGAAATATAATCTCTACCATAATGCCAAATAAAAAACGGCAATAAAGATTAATTATAAAATTCCCAATAATTCCCGAAAAATTCCCCACAATTCAGCAATAATTCTTGAAGCACATCGTTCAAGACCCCAACAATAAAAGCTTGATGAAGCCTCAATAAACCCAAAATTACCCAAATAAATTCCCGCGACGGAAAAAAGCCCCAAGTGATTCAGTGGAGATTGGCGTCCCTACACCGAAAATCCCTAAAAATCTCATTAAATATTCCAAGGATCACCCAGGGATGAGATAAAAATCGCAGTCCCTGTTTAATGTTCGGAGTGGTTTGCAGTTAGCCAGGTACCGAATGTATTTTACCCTACCACTTCATCGGAGGGGGGCCTCTCCTGGCGAACCGGTGAGCAGCCAACGACGTTGGGGCACCCGTCAGTGATTGCTGCCCGGTGTGTTCACCGCACCGTGGTCCACCGCGCTACAAATCCCTATCCACGCTGTTGCGGGACACCTTTTCGCATGCACAGGTCGTAACGCGCTCCTTCCGAAAGTATTCATTAATACCTCGCTCTCAATACCCCTAAATACCCAAAATCGGGGGGGATAAACTGAATTGATCAGCCGATCATCGGCGGTTCCAAGTGATGCTTCATGTTGATGTGTGAAAAAAATCAATTGTTATTGTTGATTATCTCCAAGTGCTATCCAACATCTCGGGATTAATCGCAGGAGAATGGGTACAACTTGGTTTGGTAAATAAATTATATTCATTGCTAATGGGAATGGATAGATGTGGAATAGTAAATAAAATCATCGCGGGAGAAACAGTTAATGATTGTGCATTGGTGCAACCAGCTGATCCATACATTGCTGAAATGAGTGTGGAGAGCGTTGAAGACTCGCCGATCTCTCTTTTCCTTCTGGATTAACTCATATCAGTTGATTTTCTTGCCTCCAATTTCATCCACGTGGTTCTTACTTTTGCCAATCCATTATTGTCATTTAATTTTGATAATGGCTGTGTGAAATTCACGTGTGATAACATTACGGCCGGCTTTTCCGTTAGAGAAACTTAGTGTCTCAATGCCCACCAGGAGAACGCGACCGATGCTCGGAGCCCGTTGAGTTACATAAAGAACGGATTGGTTCTTACCCGGGCTGTTAACGAACCCGGTGGTACACTGCTCTTAAGGAGCGTCCAACTGTATTACGTAAGTCAATAACACTTGTACTTTTTCGACGAGATGGAATCTTCAGTGTCAATTTTGGTGTGTGAATTGTTCGGTTTTTTTCGTTGATAAAATTGGACATTTTGGGGGAGTATTCCCGCGGATTTCTAGCCAACTTTTTATTTTATTTAGGAAAATGGGGAGAATTCGAGGTTTTTATGGAAATTATTCTGGCTAAATGTCCTTTGTAGAACCGTCTCGACGAAAATTTTCCACATCTTTTTATTGGTTTTTTTAGGAGGGGAAGAGAACAATAGATAGCCAAAATATTTGAGAAAATTTGAGGGGATGACAATCTGGGGAAAATTTCTCAATGGGATATTCCGGGAATGTCTCACACTTTCGAAAGGGCGAAATTTTTGTCAAAGGAAAAATGTCTGTCACTCGACTCTCAGAGAATTTCAGTATCTCTTTAGGTGCTCACAACTAACGATTGTTGTTAGTACTGATGATATTTGGAAACGAATTATCGTGTACATAACGGCAAAGAGAGGAAGTCCGAGGGAGTAAAGATAAGAAAGTTTACCATGCAATGGGTATGCGTCTATTAAAAAATAACTCCTGAAATTTTAAATGAAAAATCTTGAAATTTTTAACAAAAAACAGACGTGAATTCGCATTCCCAATATCGAAAGTTCAAGTGTAATTACCATTTTAATTTAAAAAAAAGTCAAATACTGTCGTGGGTTTTTCTATCTGGAATTGTTTATAATCAATTTTATCGTTATCAAGTGGGTATCAATAGAGTACAATTGAGTGATTTTTTGTGGCCCAATTCCATTTCTAGAAGTTATGGTTCAAAAATTATAGGCAATATAAACATGTTTATCTTACTTGCTTTTTTTTTAATCTAGAATTTAAAGAAAATTAATAATATTTTACTTGTTGCCCTTACACGCTATTCCGCGACTAAAATACCGACATTTTCCAAGGACAGAAATATTGTAGTTTTGGGAATGTTACCACAAGGATATTACTTTCCAATTCCAGCCTCGGAGCTTCACGAAAAGGTCGAGTTATCGCTAAAACATCTCCAACTAATATTATTTCCCTCTTCCGGAGGGATCCGCAGTGGCGCTTATTGGCTTGCAATGTACTCGCGATGAAATTTCTGTAGAAAAAACAACCGGTAAACAATAACGGTGGATAAAAATCATGTAGCATGAAAAAAAGGCGCACGGTCTGAGGTTTGTCGTGAACTGTCAACTGATGAATATTCCCGAAGAATTGTGGAAAATAAAAAAACTTGAACGGAGAAACGTGTATGAATTCTTTTTTTACTGCTCAGTGATTATACTTTTTTTAACTTTCCCGTAGGAAGTTATTTTTTTTTGTGAGTAAAAAATCATCGATGCTGAAGGGTGACCTCAATATTCTTAAATAATCATTCCATCAATTCCATTCTAGATTGCAATTCAAGGGAGACCAGGCGAATAAATGTGGGTCAGTGGATTTTTGTTGGTCCTGTTGCTCGAAGAGAAACAGATCTCCTAAGCTTTTTCTGGAAAATTGCACACACACAAATAACAAATTATTTGGTTTATATAATTCGATATTTAAAACAAAAACTGAAATTTCAGATCAACTTTGAATTTTCAATCAAAATATAAATCTTCAGAATTCCCCAAAATGATTAATTACTTAATAAATTCATTAATTAATAATTGTATTAACAAATTAATAATTACTTAATTAATTGATTAAATTGACCTGAATTTTCCTGATTTTATCAGCTACAAATTATCATAAATATATCGCCAATTTCCTGACTGAAGCAACTTGAACGAAAAAAAAAATTATGCAGAAATAAAATATTGCATTTAATAATTGCAGAATAAAGCTAGACGACCCAGTAGTCAACTAATGGTATCATAAAAGAAGGGGCGAGCATTGAAATGAACCGAGCGTGTCGTCGGTAGTTCACCTGGAAAAAAAAACTATAAAAAATTCCATTTCCTCAGAATTAAATGGTTTTCCCGGCATTTGCGGAGTGGCCGCCGTCCTTCAATCATTGCCTCTGCTGAGATAAAGACCTCAGGCAAATGCATTTCACTCCAGCATGTGCACACACCCCATATTACGTGGATAGAAGTGGGTTCAGCCCATTCTTCGCCTCTATTATTTTTTTTCGTCCAATCTCACTTCTTTTGAAATAATCTTGAGCAATGGCCGGCGTACCTGATGGCACATTTTGAATTTATCGGAGTTTGGTGCAGTCTGGAATTTCCGAGTTATCTTTGTCTCATTCTGCAGTCCGATGTTGTAGAATATATCGTCAGGACAATTTTAAGTCTATTGGGCAGCGAGCCAAGAGCCGTTGACATATTGTCATTGACAATTTTTCGGGTAAAATTAATGAATTATGTGGCAATTCGAGGATATAATAAGGTCTTAAGAGGCTGTCTGAAAAAAATTTGAATTTCGATCGATACTCCGTTAAATCACAAGAAAATGTTTTCACACAATTCTTCTTCTTTTTGCAAATTTTGGATAATTGCATTGCTACGAATTTCTGTGAAACTATAACTGAACAATTTAGGTCAAATATATTTAGCCCTTAAATCAATACGATAAAAACATTTACAGTCGTTGAAATAAAACACATAAAGTTAAATAATAGTTAACGTTCTTACATTGTTGCAGTCAAAGTAGAATTGAGGATGGTTTTCATTTAATTATTCTTCTCTCCGCATCTGCAATTGCAGTTGAAAAGAATATATCGTTTTCGCACAACCGATGTATGTTTTTTTGCGCCTATAAAAATTTACGACATGTCATTCGATTTTTCCAAATGAATCCAGTAATTACTTTGTTCAGCACTTCTGTTACGATTGATGAGAGTTCATTACTTAAACATCAACTGTAAAATACTTTTCCATTTTTATTACACTTTTTGTTCATTAATAATTCATGTGCCACACAAGTTTTCTTTGTTGGTCTAACGGATCATGTCCAGATGCACTTTATGCAATTTATTTGAATGATAATAGTAAAACGAAATCATTGGTTTTGGGAATGCTATTCAAGGATCGATGAAAAATGAATGTGGTCCACTAGTTTGAAGAATTATAGCATACTCTCCGTAAAAAATTGCAACTTGAAATGAATTAAAATTTCCAGGGGGTGATATTGAATTCGGTTTAGAGGGAAAAATAATTGAATCCTCGACTCACCCGATTATTCAATGAAAACGAATAAATAATAAAATCAGGCATTCTCTTGGAGATTGAAAATATATGAGCTCATAATTTAAACCGAGAAGTATTTCCGCCAAAAAAAAATATATACTTCTGCCGCATCATTACCGATTTTCCCACGAAAAATGCACCTCTGTCCCACTTTTACCTCTGGTTATCAGAGCATAAGCCATTAAAAATCATTCTCAATTTTTGCAATATTTAACGATGACTAGTGAAAAAAGGGAAATAATGAGGATAGCACAAATACACTTGAAACTAGTGTTTTCACGAGCCCCATTAACTACTCTCCACTTCTTTTTAACGAGTAAAAAGCCCCCAAGAAAGTGACAATGAGTGATACTCACTAACAGGATATGAAATTTAGAATCCCGTCGTTAAATCTTTATAAAAAATACAATTCATTCGCTATTTCGTCAATCGTCCATGAACAATCAATGATCCTGATGTAACGATGTCAAAGTCATGACCACAAACAACGATTATAGAGAACAATTATACTGAGACATGCACTTTCGGTGAATTATGAATTTTTCTTCGTCGAGTATTGATTGTTCTGGTCTGTTCGCATCTTAATGATGTCACGTGACTCTGATGCGATGACTCTCGTCTAAATGAAGACGATCTTTCAACAGTTTGACGAGAAATCCCCAAGTGAAAATGAATAAATGATTATTTCTGAGAGCCACTAGCGCTGCACTTGGAAAATCATCACTTCATTAAGCGGCTAATGTTCATTACAATTTACGAGATTTTTTCTAGTCATAATGAGTCAAATACTTTTGTTAACGATGTCCAAGGGCTTCGATTATTTTCGTTACAATCAATATTGAACATTTAATTGTCATTATATATAACAATCCTCTGAATATTTATTGACTAATTGGAACAATAAGGGAGAAGTCAAATGGAAACTAAATTAATGGTGAAGAACTTAATTTCCAGTAATTGACAATTTTATTTGTTAAAAATTTGTTACTTGTATGAACTCAATTAACAAATGCAAAAATAATTTGAAATTTGGGCAATCGATTATCAATTAATGTAGTAATGAATGATTCTCCGGGAGATTGTCATTTTCCTTCAACTACGAGCCTCAATCTAGTTCACCTCCTTCAACGTTTCTAAATCCTCCCATGAAATGTCGCCGAAGTTCATTGCTCCTATCCGTCTCGATCCCGTCAGCCCAGAATCTGTAATAAATTAAACTAATTGGCGGAACTAAAATCAATAATTGCGAAAAAAAATTAATTACCGTAATTGGCTGAAATTAATTCGATTGGCTTTATTTTGTTTCAGATTGGAAAAGTCTTTCAACGTAATTCAACACGTGAGTGCCAATTGCTGCCGAGGCTTGACAGTCCACAACTACTGCCGACTCCCCTCGAAATATCGCAATCATTCGAGATCGTCGTAGACAAAACTTCTGGTGAACAAGCGAAGGCCAGCGTGCGAATGAGGAATCAAAGTTACCTCTGACTCTCCAACTGATAGCTCCATGAAAATCACTCGTATTGTCGCGATACAATGTTGGGTGAGGTGACATAAACGATGAAACCAGATCGCAAACAATTAAATAGAAAATAAAATA
>JAPYZN010001400.1:11146-27897 GCA_030522865.1 Psyttalia lounsburyi | reverse complement strand
ACTGTCTGTGGTTACTTCCCCTCCTAGGAGGATAAATTTTACTTATCGGGCAGTTATGGCAGCCGATAAGTCGCAATTGGTTGAGTCCTAGCAACATAATATACTATTTTTTAATTGAAAGAATGAAAAAAATAGCTTACGATGCGGTAGAGCGCATAGGAATCAACAACCGCCAAAACTCCACAAGCAGTTGCTGTTCCCAATGTGCTAATTGTCCTCACATGTCCCAGGTCCAGTTCCAATCTATTTAAATGGATTAATCTCCATAATCTGGCGACAGCAATAGTCGTAAATGCACCACCAGACACAGCCAGACCGAGGCCATCGCGAATCTCAGTCGCCCGGTGTAAAAACCAACAGATGATTATTGTTACGAGACTGATTAACTGGGGCAGCCATGAGTGCGTTATCAAGCCCTCGGATAATTCCAGTGTCAGGAATACGAGGAGGAGGAGGCAGAGGACACTCCGGACGTTGTGCAGGGGCAGTAGATTAGTTGTACATCTGTTGAAAAATATTTACTTTATATATATTTTTTTTTTACTATTTTTGACGTGGATATTAAATTCATTATCAACAGTTAGAAGTGGTTAAGCAATCGCTCGACTGAGTTAGAATTTGAAAAACGATCGTTACGCGCGTTCAAATTGTGGGCCCGTCTCTCCGCTTCGGGCTTATGATTATGGTCGTGATTAAAATTTCATGGTCGGCAATGGCAACATTACCAAATCACTTGTGGCTATCGAAAAATTCAAGAATTGACAAGTCTGAATTTCAGAAAATTGAAATTAAATCTGTGAAATTAAAAAAATTACGATTCTGAAGTTCAACGGATTGTAAATTGATTTGATGGAACTAGCAATTAATAAAACTTTAGGTGGGAGGGGGACCAGATCTGGTGACCAGAGAGGGTCAAGACAGAGCAAAAGGGATGGAGTAAGGGAGAAAATTATATTGCCCTCTTGAGTCGAGTTTGACGTGTTTTCATTGAGCAAAAGTACCTCTTCACTGTCCAGAGTCAAAGTAAACTTTGAATAATAATTTTCAGTGTTCAAGATAGTTAAAGTATTTTATTAATTTCTATTCCCATCATTGAATAAAGATAAAACGGAATTTTTGAGAATTGAAATTAATTCTGTCAACTTTGAGAATTGATAATTTTGAATTTCTACAAATTCTAATGAATCCTGCGAAATTTGCGAATTAATTCTGTAGATTCCAAAATTAAAATTAATTGTTATAAATTTGGGAGTTGATAACTCTATATTCTATGCGGTAATATTATTGTGACCAAACGATTCCCAACATTTAAAAATTCTACAGTGATTGTTCATGATTTTTTCCTCTCCATTCACGAACAAATTGCGAACCTGAAAAACTACACTATAAAAAAAAATCATTGGGCATAAACTCCAAGATTGTAAAGTGGGAAAACCCACGTGATAAAACACTTTTGCCATTAAATATGAAGAGATCCTCTGAAAACAAGTTTTCACCCTGAAAAACGAGTTTCTCGAATATCCCGAGTACTTGAAGAGATAATGAAACAAATTATTTTTATTTTCTTTTATCTTTTCTTTCTTTAATCGTTGGTACATTCGTCGGACTGTCGTGAGAGATGTACACGTGTCGGTCGTTAGCTGTTGCTCGTCAACGAGAACAAGTCCGCGTGTTTGACAAAAAAAAAACAATGAATGAGCTCAGTCATCACTTCGAGTGATTTTTGAATAAAGTCGTCAGACATGAGTGGAGGTTTGTTTGTACTCAGCCGCAACGTGTGGTCTGAGTCACGCGCTCACTTGCATCTTAAGCAGATGTTTGGGGCCCATTGGGAATTCCGGGGGGCTTGAGCGAGATCAATTGCCGGTCGGGGAATGCGTGGGTGACGCAATTGAGGAATTAAGGGGTTTCTAAATAAAAATGTCAAATATGAACTTTCTCTGTAGTTTATTTCGTTGATGATCATAGAATTGTCTATGAATTTTCTTAGATTTTTTTAGATCTCAAATTAGTAACAATCGATCGATCAAGCGAAGTTAGCCGAGTCTGAAAGAATTTTTGTTGATAAATTATTAAATTATGCTAGACATTTTTGGTGATATCAGAGGAAGGCGGAATAATTGCATGAGGCATTCCTAAAATTTGAAATAAATATTTCAATTTTTCAACTGGGTTTCCTATGCCTCGAAAATTTTTATGAGCGAAATTCGCGAGTGCTAACGGGTCGAGGGGTTTCACTCGAAAAATGTAAAATATGAACTTACTTATAAATTGTCTATACATTTCATTCGAGTTTATTTTAGATCTTCTTTGCGAAATTTGATAATAAATTCATTTAATGAATATCATCCACATGACATTTTTTGACACACGGAGTGTAAAAAAAAATGGAGTGTGCAGGCGACGCGTGCGTAAAATCGCACTTTTCACACGTCCTGTCGGAAAAGAGGGTTCGATACTCGCGGGAATAGTGTTTTTAGACTCGCAGGATTATATCACTGGCCTTCGGCTCAAGCTGTAGACCTTCCACGACTGCAATAGTATATTTCTCGCCTAGGGCGCAAAAGTAGACAAGCCCCCACGAGGAACATTACGACCCGATCCGAAGGCGAGGGTTGTAAGCACGTGGGGAATTGTCTAATTCTCCTCCCGAGGGTTGAATGCGATTGTTCTGCCCAAATGGACAATAGTGAGCGTTTTTAACCGAGCGAAGTGGGGTTGGAATGCTTACTTTCGGTCCATGTAGGCAGAAAAAGCATTTTTCCGCAATCGTATCGAAATTTGTATATTTCGTAACGAGTGAAAAAAAGTGAAAAGTGACTCGTGGAATTATATCCCTCGCCTTCGGCTCGTGATATAAACTTCCTACTCGCCAAAAACCACTTTTTCTACCAGTTACGAACAAAATTTTTATCTCAACGGGTCTCCAAAGTATTTTTCCAACACAGCATGATAAAAATACTAATTCATCACAATGTGCCGAAAAAAGTGCTAAAAACAACACTTGCCTCAATTTTCGAAGGAAAAAATTTTGGAGGCGTTACCGATTTTTGGTGGTTATTAGAAAACTTTAAATTACGAGTGATTGTTTAACTACTTTTTAATAAGAGATTTTTTCAAATTTTCAGTTTGAGTTCGTCAGTTTTTTTAAATTTCAGTTTAAACAATTAATTTCAATATTGTTCACAAAGAGAATTCTACTTGAGATTTTCGAGATCTGAAAATGATCGGAAGTATTCGATCGGTAATTGAGTATTTTTTTGGCAATTCGAGAAGAAATTCACTTACTTTCGCTGATCTGTCAGTCGATATTTAATGATCAGACATAGTGCGGCGATCAGAGAGATTATGACGACAACGAGATTGACAAGCTCGACGAAGCAATCCGATCTCGATGATGCACTCGTCGTTGTCCTGATCATTGTTCCATTTCCGGCGTCCCATGTCCACACAATGTGATAACCGGATGTGGGCAGCAGCCTCAAAAAAGCTACGTTCTCACAGAGCCCCATTATCCCCACACAATTCCCTAGTTCTATCAATCCAAAATTACTCCCATTATCAGCAAATAATTTCACATTTCACTGGTCCATTGAACATTAATATTCCCATTGTTAAAAAATTTGTTTCCCCACTTCGGACATTTTTGCAATCATTGCACACCATTAATTTCAATTTTTTATGTTAATTAATTTGAAGCAGCTTTTGCTACATCAAATTGTGCAAGTTATTTACACAATTTAGTCATATTTTTAATTTACTTAAACAACAGGTGATCCGTGTATTTTTAACGAATTATTTCACGTTTCGCGGCCACTTGAGAAATAATTTTAATTAAATGGCAATTGTCGCATTCACTTCCTGGGTCGCGAACATTTTTCAACTATTAAAAATGCGCTCTTGATTTTTTTTCTGATGAAAGTTAAGAATTGGATTTCAATAAAAAAAAAATTGTATTAATTGGCCTCTAATTTGTTTAAACAACCCATGACCCGTGCAAAGAGTGACATACGTTCTAAGGTATCCACGAGACGTCTGGTAATACCCTGAACAGGTTTAAATAATACCACATTTTAAATCTAATTGTCCGTGAGTTGATGCACCACGCGATCTCATTTTTTATTACTTTCAGTGTCTTCATTTACACGTTCTCGTTGCACTCTAATGCACCCACATATGTTGCACAGCAAACTGCAATACACACTTGAAACGTTTTTTCAATGAGATTGACTTTTTTTCTCAAAATTCTGGAAAACAAAAATTTTTTAAATAGTTTTTTTTTAGTTTAATTTTCTTTCAGTAAAACGTTTATTTATTTAATTTGAGATGTTTATACTCGCTGTAAACTAATCTCGAGAGATTTTATTTTTGACTTTTTTTTTCAATGCAAAAATACATTTTTGTTTACCACGAAAACTATTAATGATTTTTAAATTGCAAAAGTAATTTTAATGTTTTTCGTTGCTGCCAAAATTTCAAGGACGAATTGAAAGTTTGCAAATATTTTTTCAGTGAAATTTACATTTTCTCTAAATTCTGGGAGGCAAAAAAAAAAGTTTTTTTTCTAGAAATAAATTTATTTATTCAATTTCGATATTTTTTTCAATCGTTAGCAACTCAAAATTTCGCAAGATTGGATGGGTGATTTATTCATTTTTTATTTTTCAATGCAAAAGTAAATTTTTGTTTAGTACAAAAATTATTGATAATTATTTTAATTGAAAAAGTGATTATAATATTTTTTGTTGTTACAACAATTTGATGAATGAATTGGGGGATATTTTTGCCATTAAATTTTATTGATAGGACATTTTTTTCAATGAAACTGTGACTGCCACTGAACATCGTCACTCGCAATGGCCAACTGACCCCATGGGGTCAGTTCAGGGATCCCCCGCCTAGCAATTAATTGTTTGCATCAGTAACACCTTTTAGCTTCCGTCAGATATGCCATGACATCACTCACTCCCAATAACATTTCCAGTTTCTCTTTAATAAAACAATTCCTTTCGTTTAAAATGAAAGCGGAAATTGGAATCTGAAAAAGTGGAATTTTTCGGAAATTTTTGACGGATGACAAGCGCGAGATGAACGGAATTAGTCAGTTAAAAATATATAATAAACAAATTTAAACGGGAAAACCCGCCAAGAATTTAATTTTAATACCAGTTCACTCAAAAAAATCTTTATTTTGAGATTTTCAAAATTATATTGAGATTTACGTCTTAAGTTGTTTTGCATATAATTTAATTCAATCCGAGATCGTAAGCCTCAAATTGAATTTTTTAATTGGATATTGACTTGAAATTAATTTTCAAATTTTAAATATTACTTTCGGTGGTCTCTCCCGTGTCAAAACGACTCATTATCCTCTCAATTTATTCTCAAATTCCTGGCGAGATGATTTTATTCACTTGCAGCCCCGGATTGTTTCAATATTGAGGGGGTGATTTCGTAATATTTTCACTTATTTTTAACCTCACACGTGTTATTTACGTTTTCCTACCGCGAATGACACGTGCACTCTCTCTGATAGTTCGCGACGAACTGAGAGACCACCGAGACCCGTCGAGATGAGCCGGTGAAGAGGTGGCGAAGAAGGTATACTCGAGCGGCTCCAGTGACTCATCGGTTTCACATACAGAAAAAAAAAGTTACAACTATCAGGGACAAGCCCCTAATGGTTAGAGATCAATTCCCTTTTTTTTAGAACTCCTGGTAGGAAACGAGGAATGCCGACATTCGGCCAACATTGGGCCAGGGGCCAGCCAACATTGGGCCAATGTCGGTCTACCATCGGTCATTTCTCATCTCCCACCAGGGAAAATAGCCGAACATTGGGGATCAGTTCCTGAAAGTTAAACATTTTTTTTTGTGCAGGGAAAACGGATGATAATTATTCGGAAAGACACTCGAGTTGAAATAATCGTGACGAGTTGGGTTCTTTGAGTGGAAACACTCGGGTATTCAATGACTGAGTTAGACACGAATTAATCATTGTTTGATTTTCTGTATTACATCGGTACAAGACCAATCATTTCCATACGTAGCTCTCAATGAAGTATTTTAAAATAGTTGATTAACGTGCGTCATGAATCGAATCGAATGATTGGTTATTGGCAACATTGGCGATAATTCCCATTTCTGGCATTCCTTGACATTCTGGACGTACCACGAGAACTAAAGGCAACAAAATCCCCCGTCTAAATATTTTCCTGGCATTTTTTTTCTGAAAGATTTGATTTTTTTGGAAATCTAAGATTAGTTCGCGAAGAGACAATTTAAACTACATTTTTTTCAATATCATTTCATTCAAAATTTGTGATTTAGTTACACGAGGATGATTTCGGATTTTATGCAATGTTTTTTTTAATCTGAATTCAAAAAATTTAATTTCTACAAGGATTTTTTTCGCCGCTTTTGGTCTGAGGAAAAACTTTCAGTGTTGGATAATTGAGTTAAAGACGAATTAATCATTCTTGCATTCTTTTTATTGTTAGATCAGTAGGAGACCAGGATATCATTTTCATACGGAGTTCTCAGTGAGGATTTTTAGAATAGTTGATTAACATGAGTCATTCCTATTTCTGATTTTCTTCAACATTTCTCGAATTATTACGAGAATTACAGGATATTTTACGTTTAGACCATGAACTCGCACTTGGATGACATTTCGTAGTTCATGGCGGCGTGGTTGTAGCTCTCCAGAGTACTCTCGATGGTCTTCTCCAAGTCGGCCAGCTGTTTCTCATGGAATGTCTTTATCTTGCTCGACTCCCGATCCTGTCTGATTCCCAATGTTTTACGCTCTTCCGTAAATTTTTTTATGTTATTCTGCTTCTTCTCACGAAGTCGACGCTCTTTGTCACCCTTTGTCTTCAATGTTTTATCATTGGCAACGTCTTTCGCTGTGTCGGCGTTTACCTTCGCTTGATTTGCATTGAGCTCCTTGGAATCCCTAGAAGAAATGAACAATTATTTTTGGTAATTGGATCCGGCCTTCCCTGGGCCAGCGAGTTCAGCGTTCAATAACGTCAAGTACTCAATACATAAAATTACAGCGATTGTTTTTCCCAGGCGGAGTTCAGCCAATCGGAGGGCCGTATTGGAGGATATCCAACAGAAATTCATCGGACAATTTTCGCAGTTCATTTTATGTTATTCATTGCTCTCTATTTGGCCGAAATCCGAGAGGAAAATAATCTGTTAGATTCCACTTGTGCTCCATAAATTAATCGGATATTTTTCTTGAGCTTCCCTGCCTAGGAATGAATGGGTCAAGTGTTGCAGAAAAATTTGACGGGTAACGAAGCTATTGGAAATTTCCGATAATTTTATATCACCAGTGGTATTCCTACGGATAATTTCCCTCTAGCTTTTGATAATTTCCCTGTAGCTTTTGATAATTCACCTCTAGCTTTGCAATTGTTTCTCTAACCAAATAGCTGTCAAATATTATTTTGTGGAGTGAAAAAAAAACTCATGAAGGAAGTTCCAATGACCAGATTCGATTGCCGAAAATAATCCGTCGTATTCTCCGGATTTCACGAAATCTTTCGAGAAAATCATAAGGTTTTCATTTACAAGTCTAGCCTCCCGGCGGACTCCAGTCACTTTAATCACGGCAGAATAGACGAAATAGCCGGTTGCCTTCCGAGACACAATTTTTAGGAAGTGACGTCACGGAAATTATCAAATGATTTAGGTTTTTTATCTTGAAAAAGGAAAACAATTAGTGACGATAATCACTTGTCCTGTTTAATCTGCAATTGCTTCAACTGCGCAGCCTGCACAATCTCCATAACTCTCTTGAACTCGTCTTTACCAGCGATAATGTGCGCCTTGTGCATTTCCCACTCTTCTTTTCTGTGCTTTCCCATTAACTCAGACCACTGCTGGGTCTGTTCTTTTACGACTTTCTTCACACTCGCGTCCGCCAATATCGCATTTTTGCTGTAAAAAAAAATGCCGGATTAATTATGCAAAACATATAAATCGCATTCACAAAAAAAAAAATTTTGGTCAATGGTTTCATAAATTGGGCAACCATGAAATTTGAAAAATCTAAACAATTGTTTCTACAGTTTCAATAAACATTACGTATTGTTTGCGTAATTTTTACTCTAAGCCATGAATTTTTTTCAAAGAATTCAATCATTTTTACCGGAAATTTCTCATTGAGTCGAGAATTAAATTCAGACGGGATTGAATTTCTAGGGAATAGGAATCAGTGATAATTACTCTTTTCCCTTCGTCAATTTTTCCATTGCAGTACAATGGTTCTTCAGCATAGTCTCCTTCTCCTTCTTATACTTCTTCTTCATGGAATCCAACTCCTTGCACTGCTTTTTACTGAATTTGTATGTCTTTTCACGCCTCAATGATTCCAGAGTAATTGGCTCGGGTTTGAATTCCTCTGGTGTAATTGATTGGACGATTACATTTAATTACCATTGATATATTGAATGATAAGTGGAGATATCATACCCCATTTGGGTCCCTCCTCCTTCTTCTTCTGCTCGGTCTGCTGAATACCGAGATTCTTCATGTTCTCCGCTTGCTTCTCAGCCGCTTTTGCAAAACCACCAGGATCCGACAGCATCGCCATAAAGTCTAGATAACATTCCGGCCATTTAATCGATTTTATTTTGCGATAGAGACCGATCTGGGAATATCCCGAGAATTTTTGGAGCATAAAATCGTGGACATTTTGTTTTTGGCCAATATAATTCTCAAGATGTTGGGATTTTAAAGCCACATTTAAAAACAAAATGGGAAATAAAATTTTCATGAGCTCCCTTCAATCTCCGATACGACCTCAATATTTTGAGCTTTTAATTATCCCTTTAAACGAGAGTTTATCGTTAAAAAATGTTCGCTCGCGCAGCGCAAATCATTCGGGAAACTCGAACCAACAAAGGGATATCCTGCGCTGGGAAAAAAATTCTTTTTTTGAGAAGACACTCAAACTTCACTCTTACGAAGAAATTGGTGGCTTAAAAATTACCAGAAAAATCATATTTGAATCTGATAAAAAACAATTGTTCACCAAAAAAATTTCGGCTTGTCCGATAAATGGAGAGCGGTTGGAGGTCAAGAAGAAAACGACTTTTCGTGCGCGGCACCTGAAAAAAGCAGTTTTCGTGGAAATTGGCGTTTTCCAAGTTCCACATCACGAAAAATAATATCCAAGCCTCGCCATGGAAAACATATCACCCTCCCCCACGTGCTTGCCATCCTCGTCCTCGGCTCGGAAGGCAATTTTGCACGTGGGAGACGATGATCTGTTTTCAAGGCTCGGGCATGAAATGTACTATTTCGAATCAAGTCCGAGTCAAGTTTTGCATTAGAATATCTTGGATTTGAGATTACAACGTATTTGAATAAATTGATTCAACTGGACTTAGTTTCAGAGAGGATAGTGTGACGCATTTAAACCTTTTCAACCTTTTTGTCCCTCTCAATCAACTTCGTGTATGATGCGTGCTTACGACACCGATTTTTTTATCTTGCCATCTTTTTACTCACTTGATTCGCCCATTTCTTTTAATAAACACTTTATTTTTATTATTTAAGTGTCTTTTACATCAGTGTCAGAAGTGGGATTTATCATCCAGCAAGCAATCCGGCGACAATTGCTTTCCTATTGTTATAAATAAATTATCATTGTTTTTTGGAATCAATACAAACCTTCTCGTAGAACGTTTTTCTTCTCTCAATGTAAAATTATATTTTCTGATCAATTTTTGAGCCATCAGTTTCTTGATCCAAAACCAATTTTATCTTTCAATGTAAAGTGACTTTAGTGATTGGAAAATTCGGGAAAATTTGGATTTTTATACCCGAAAATTTGGAATAAATTGTACAATAAGAGTCTACGAATTGGAATCGTTGTAAAATATATGTTAAAATGTTGAAAATACCTCCGAATCCATCGGGAACGTAAATTTTGATTTCAATGTTGCAGAATAACATGGGAAGAGCCATCGGAAAGTTGGCTTCGGTCTTCAGAGATATGTGACGATATCCGGCTTGCAATCCATCCAGAGGTAAGATCCTTTGACCCAAGAGTTTTCCACTCTCATCGTAAACTCCTATAAAAAAATTGAGCATTCAAAAATAATATTGTACATCATATCAGGCGCTATTAGTATTTTTCCGAAATTTTTCTTTCCTACCAAATCGAAGTACAGCAAGATCTGGCAGTACAACTTTACGGAAGACAAATGGCTCTTCGTTGTAGACCGGATTAAGACCATTAGCCGGTATCATTCGCGTGCGAAATTCCTTTTTGATTGTGTCCGCAGGTAGACCGTACATGTCTACCTCGACATAGGTCCCTACTTTTTTGTCAGACAAGAATTGACCGGCTATGACCTTAAAAAAAATTAGAAAGTAATTTTTTTTCTTCTGATGACATCAATTGAAATTTTTTATCTTTCATGTTCCATCTAGTGAGAGAGAATCATTGTTATTTCAATTCGAACTAGTTATTTTTTCTTCAGACGACACCAATTGAGATTCGTGATCTTTCATATTTCATCTTACGAGAAAGAATCATTTTTTTTAATTAGAAAGAGTCATTTTTTCTTGTGACAAAATTTCATTCAATTTTCATTCAATTGGAATTTTTTATCATTCAAATTCCATCTTGTGAGGGTGGGACGGGGAGAGGGAGGCAGAATGAAGATTCCGTTAGACGAAGAGATTAACTCCATACCTGGACAGAGCAGGAAGCGGCAATAACACCGTCCACACCCTCGGCAAACGGATCAAAACTCTTATCGGCCCTCCTCATAAACTCGGGCTTCAACAAATACCCAGTTGTTCCATTGAATTCAAATTTTCCCTGATTAAGTTGCATGGGTAGATCTGGCGTTTGAAAGTTCAGTGCAACCATCTGGCAGCCAGCATTCCAGAACACCTGGGGCATGTAATTCGATGAATCGGCTCTCGTGCCCTTTGGGTAGATTCTACTCATCTGACGTTTGTTGTAATTGACAAATTCCACTGCCGATGTTTTGAGATAATTCAGAGCTGCTGTCTCCGAAAATGAACTCATGTTGTGATGAATGTTTTTCTCTGGAAATTGAACATTTTTTATTTCTCGAGCAAAATTATCAAGAAAATTGTCACACAAGTATTCAGATGATTTGTTGAGAAAAGATAATAAAGTAGAGCGTAGAGAGCGTGCCGAAAAATCATCGAACCGGTCCTTAAATTTTTCTTTACTCTATCGAAAATTGGTTGGAGGTCCCTGGAATATACTTACTCTCGGCAACGTCGAATCCTTGAAATTTGATCGGCTGCGCATAATTAATCATTGATGACAGCCAGGGATGACAGGCCATAGTACTTCCGCTGTAGACGGTAGCGACCGCGCCGTCACCCCCTTCACCTGGTGCCCCCTCACCCCCTTCACCGGGCGCGGGTGCTGCAGCTTCTGCTGGTGGTGCAACCGCTGGGGCAGTGGGATCCTCGACCTCCTCATCTTTCGCCTCGAATTGACCGGATTTGAACAATTCCAACTCGACTTTCTCCACTTCTGGTTTCAGACGCTTATTTTTTATGAGGATCTTGCGCTTGAGGGCACTAGGAGGCGGTAAAGGACACCCGGGCTCCAGCTGTTAACGCAATTAATGAGAATTTTAATCGAGTTGACGTGGTCTGGACAAAACCCTCCAACTCCTCTTCTCTCGAAATAGAATATTTTGAACATCCACTCCCTCGTCTCCATTTGACAAAGACGAACGTTCCGAGCACGCCAATTCACTTGTGCGACTACTGCGCAACTTACCGCGCACCTGAGACTACTCTACTCTCGACGTTTCGAAAATTCTATTATTTCGAACCATTTAACGGTGTTCAGGTGACATAGAAGAAAATTTAAAAATATAGTTAATTTGTCGCAATTTTTTAATATTTATTGAGAGAAGAATTTTTTTTAGATTGTTAATAAATCTATTCAGAAACGATGTGCAAAACTTCAGACAGGAGAGGTACCGGGTATCCACCAAAGTAAAACCTAAAATCGTTTCTTCATGAATTCATTAACAAACTAAAAAAAATTCCTAAAATTAGTTCAAATTTTTTATTTTTAGTCACACGTGAACCTCGTAAGGAGAAGATATAAAAAATATAATATCAATATAAAATAGAAAATCATGTATCAAAATAATATCAAAATATAATATAATATAAAAAAAATTGAAAATCATGATTACGGGATAATCCTTGATTGGTTCAGTCAGCAGCAGATCTCCAAGAATATCAGAGCAGTATTTCGCCAGCTTATACTGCTGCTTCAGACAGCAGTGATTCTCGAAACTCAGAATTACCGGGTAGTCGGTAGTGACGAATGCACAGTCTCTCAAAGCCACAATTACATCCTTGAAGAGAATGTCAGTGCACATGGCTTTTCCATGCGTTATTATCGGCTCTTCGTCCTCGCCTTTTCCGTCCCAACAGTCCAACTCTACGCATCTTGAATTACCAGTCCATCGTTTTTATTCAAATTATCGATTAATAATATATAATTACAATATAATTTATTAATAATTAATCGGTAAATTATTTTAGATATTTTAATGAAATTGTCGAAGAGACGAATTTGGAACTTGACACTTGTTTCTCGATTATCTCAAAAGATTATGGGGCAAGATGACTTTATCTTCCCCGAATGGAAGCGCAAGTCAGTCGGCTCATCAAATCTTTAGACAATCTTAGACTCTTTAGACTCTTTAGACTCTTTAGACTCTTTAGACAATCAACTGACAGAAATTTACGGACAGAATTTAGACTTAAATTCTTGTCCAAAGAATATTTAATTGTCAAACGAAGATTTTTTTTCTCAGTCTAAGAAAACTATCATCAGTTCTGGAATGCATCTTCGGATCCAAGTCTAGTGGGACAGGATCCTAGGGTCTAAACTGACCAGAACTGGAACCAATTCAGATCTGGTCGAGACTCATTTAGTCAACACTGATCAGACTAAGATGAATAGTCACTCCAGTCACAGATATCCTGTCCAGAAATTGACTGAGACAGAGAATTCTGATCAGCATCGGGCCTAAAAGTGATCACGACCCAGGCAACCTGAACTTAATTTGCTCGGGCTGGGCTTGGAGATGGAGACATCTGCACTAGCAATCCCAAATGATCGGACTCACCTGCACCCAGCCAACAACACTTGTCGATACATTTCAACCGTGCTCTTGCCACCGATCTGGCGACCGCTTAAGTAAGTGTTGTGACTTGAGTTGATGTAGTAGTGGGAGAGAGGTTGATCCATGTCCATCCACTCCTCGAGTTTGTCCAGGAACACTGGAGCATTCTCGTCGCACATCAAGTACTTAATGAATCCATCTTTCGACATTTTTTCTGCAACCGAGACAAATCAATACTTAAATTCCACTTCTGTCTCTATTTTTGTGGATCCTCAATAAGGGACAGGTCGATGAAGAACTCATAATTACTCTCAGCTCGCGATGTTTCACTTGGCTCGTAGTCATTGATGATCTCTGTGCATCTTTTCTCGTCGTACAAGGGATACAGAATTTCGTTTAATAACGGATCCCTCTGCTTTTCGTTCATAAATGTCACTAGTTGAGATAAACTTATTTCATTTTTTCCCCCTGTTCTGAAAAACGAGCAGAAATTTTGAAAAATACATTCCCAAGATTTGCCTTTGAAGCGATTGCAGGGGAAATGGAGATTACGGAACCTCCCACTCCGCCAGATCGAACGGTCTCGGAAGAGGAGGGGGCGACAGTAGAGGGGGCGATCGAGGGAGGGGAATCGCGATGGCTGCAGAGTGGGGGGAGAATTTGTGAGGACACACGAGCTTGGGGGGGAGATACTTTTAAATAATAGATCTACATTTTCAATTTTATTTATATCTCCACACACGGCGAAAAAACAATTCTAATATTTAGAACTCACTTTCTTGGGAGAAATAAATTTTCTTTGATCTTTCATTTCTTCCAGGCATTTTGGCTTATCTAGCCCGAGTAAGATCTTATACTTTACAATATTCTTGTGCCCAATAATGAGGTGATTGCATATGAACGCATCAAAAGCTCATAGAAAAAAAAAATTTAGAATTTTCTGGAGAAAAAAATTCCAGAGGTCCAGCTGGGAATTCAACTGAGAATCTCTTATCAGTCTCCGAATATTTATTATTTTTATACTTTTTTTCTGTGTAATTTTCCGAGGCTTTCGATAAGTAATGGATCCATGATATAAGGCAAGATGATATTCATAAGTCATAATTTACTTAAGTCCTGTGAAAAACAATTACTCCACGATTTGATTTGATTTAAGATAATTTCCTTCTGCCAAGAAAAGCGTTCTAGAAATTAGAAAATTTTTCTCTCCGCGCAGTAAAAAATAAACTCACATTGTCGAAAACAATTCCTCAATATCATTTCTAGGACATAACTTGAAGTACATAGATTTGAATTTGTCGAGGGTGAATGCAGCAACATCTATCTTATCGCTCTGCAATGATAAAGAAAATATGCCACACCTGTCGGAAGAATTTTACCAAATCCTAATTGAAAATATTTTATTAAAGAAATGGTTCCACTTACTTTTCCATTTGGAAGTCCCTCTTCCGCCAGTGACTGATAGACGAGTTTCTCAGTTTTTCCGGAGGCGAAAGTCTTGGCGATTACCTTCACGGGAATTTTTCCCTTGGGATCCACGGAAAAAGTGAGTCTCATCCAACTTGAAAAAAATTTGAGAGGATGTCAATGCCAAGAATAAATGCATTTTCTTAGGGGCAGCTAAAGGGGATGGGGGAATTCACTGAGTAATTGACTAAATGGAGAACAATTAAATGCAAGTGATACTTCATGATTTAAACTCGTCAGCACGCCCACTTTTCCAAGGAAAACCTTTAAGCGCAACGTGAGAGGATCTCTAACGCGCCGCGAACGACTTAGAAAAAATATTTATTTATAATTTTTTTAATTATGATAGATAATTTTTGCTGACACCAGAGGAAACAGGAATAGTTGCTTGAGACATCCCTCAAATTTGCAATAAATATCTCTATTTTTTAACTAGGATTCCGACACCTAGAAAATTTTTAGGAGCAAAATTCGTATGGGGCGAGTCCTGACGGTTTAAGGGGTTTCATTATAAAAATATCGAATATGAACTTTCTTTGAAATTCATGTAGTATTTTCATAATCGTATCTGAATTGTCTATGAATTTTCCTTAATTTTTTTCAGATCTCCTTGTCAAGTTATTAACGATCGAAGTTTCTCCTTATACATTGGCGCTTATGGAGATTTTTCGATTTAGCGTCAAATTATATTATCACTTCAGATGGCAACGCAATTTCATGGTATATTAGAAAATACCTATATGAGCTCAATTATCAGAGGAGACTTCGATTATTACTAACTTGAAAAGGAGATGTGAAAAAAAACGAAGGAAATCCCCAAACAATTCTGCTATGATGATTAACAAACGGTAAGAGTTTCAAAAAGGGTTCATATTTTTCATTTTTCCAATGAAATCCCTTGCGCGAGTAGACCCTTCCGCGCGAAACTCTTCCAACGTTTGCTGGAGCGTCATGGAGGGGGTTAGGCGTAGCACGTGGACGCGAGGCGTGGGGGAGATGCTTGCTAAGCTAAAGGGGAAACTCGGCAAACAAATAAGATAACACCTCCAAATTTTTGCGTGAAAATTGACGCAAATGTTGATTTCTCTGCCTGGATGGAAAATGAGCATTCAGCCCTCGGGAGGAGAATCAGAGGAGCCTTCTTCACGTGATTACAACCCTTAATTGTAATTAATTGATCAATTGTAATTTTGGACGTGGGAATAACTTGTCTACTTTTCCTCGGCTGATATAAACCCCACAAGCGTCACAATATGTGGGCCGGTCACTCCAGTCAGCTATTCACCAAATTCCGTTCGGCTTGATTTTAGTCTTGATTGTCCTTAGTTTTTATACTAAGTAGTGAATTAATTCAGTTTCATAGAAAAATTCTTTGGAGTTGCTATATGCACTGATTACCGAAAAATCCTATTTTATGTATTGCTCTTCACTTTTTCTCGCCCGGGAATTGGTACGAGCTCTTGCCTGAACTCGGAAAAGTGAAAATCACTACGGAAAAATATCATTCCTGGGCTGTCATTATGGGATTTTTTACTCGCGTGGAGTTTGGTAAGCCGAGCCGTAGGCGAGGCGGCCAACCACGTGAGTAAAAAAACCCCATAACGACAGGCCGGAAATATACTATTATTGAATACTCACTGCTTCATTAATTGAATCATCGGGCAGACATTGCTGGCTTTGGTATTGTGCGTGATTAGTCGTAAGCCTGATTGCCATTCCTTAAAGTGAATAACTGATCATTTCATCGAAAAATTGCCATAAAAAATTTCAACGGTTGCCATTAAGTAATTAATTAATCTAGTTATTCATTAATTTTGTCTATTCGTTCATATCTTGTCGTTTCTATTTTTGGTAAATGTTAATAAATCCTCCCCCCCCCCCCCTTCAATTTCTTTCAAATTTTACGTATTGTTAGATTCTATTATGTCATTATAAATGTAAAAAACGGGGTTGTCGGAAATGATTAGGTCGCTTTTGGCCCCGTGGTAATGACAGCCCACAAGCCCAAAAGCACCTTCCCGCAATCGTATCGAAATATACTATTTCATCACGCTGTGTCGGAAAAGTAACTTTTCAGTCACTCTCCGCTTCGCGTCGAGTGACTAAAAAGTACTTTTT
>JAPYZN010001400.1:0-11131 GCA_030522865.1 Psyttalia lounsburyi | reverse complement strand
TCGAGTGACTAAAAAGTACTTTTTCGGCACATTGAGATGAAAAATTATGTTCGTAACTCGTGAAAAAAGTGGTTTTTGACTCGTGGGATTATATCACTCATTTTTTTTCACTTGTTACGAAATATACTACTCCGCGAGACTCGAACCCTATTTTTCGATACACTGTTTTCGAAATAAGGATTTGTTAAGCGTGCGTAAAATCACACTTTAGACACAGTATGTCAAAAAAAAGTTCACTTTTCGGTACCGTTTTTCGTGCGTAAAGTGGTACTTTTCCGCACTCCGCACACAAAAAAACCACTTTGCCCTCAAACCTCCCCTCAAAGCGATTTTTGGCAGGTATTGCAAAAAATTAGATGTGCAACACGTACAAGCGATGCACAACTCGTGCGAAAAAGTGCTACTTTACGCACTAGTTGCACAATATACTATTACTTTCGTGTGGCACACGATATTGTATTCGCGTAGGGATGGAAAAGTGCGATCTAACCGAGTGAAGCGAGTAATCGGAACCTTTACTCGTTTCGCTCCGTTAGATCGCACTTCTCAATCCCTAGAGGCACAATATACTATCATTTAAAAATAAAATCTTCACGAATGGGTCAAACTGTCAGAGAGACCGAGGAATCGTTCTGGGGAGAGGTTGCGGACGAAAAAATTTGAAATTCGATTTTTATGTGCACTTTTTTTCACCCAATTCTCAAATCCACCGAGTCCCGATTGTCCCGACTGTCGCTCGTTCCACACGAAACTGAGCCACGAACAGTTAAAATCTGAGGGATCGTGTCCATTCTTTCACTCGATATCTTCAAAATTTTACGTAAACCCATATTATTCCGATCTACTAATCATTACCCAAAAACTGTAGTTAACGTGAAATAAAACCCGAGCTGAAAATATTGAATTTTGCTGAAGTTATTCGGAAAATATGACAAGGATTGTGGAGAGGTCTTTATACTCATTTACCCTTTTTTTAATAGATTTTAAAAAATGTAATTTCCGAAAAAATAAGTCGAGAGGATGATACCTTCGCCTGCTCTGGACTAGTCAGAACGATGTGCTCGTAGTGAATATTTGTGTAATCCAAACCGGAGCAGACGGTGAGACTTTTGGCATCCAGTTGCTCCGTGGTTCCATGTTTACTCAGTTTATTACATAATTTAGGATCTTTCGGTGTACCCCCGTAACGAATATCGCATACCTGGGCCAATTCCATGACATCTCCATCCTAAAATGTTTTCATTGTTTAATTAAAACAAATATTTTGAATAATTTCTGATGTTCAAAAGTCTACGGAGAAATTCATGAAAAAATTATTTTTTGTTTTTCTTTTAATTATGTAAATTAAACTACAGTTGGGGCAAAACGAGTTATAAATGAGATTTTTTTTATGGCAATTTTGGATTTAAGAAAAAGTGGGAAACGGTATTTTATTTGAAAGGAGTTTTTTTTTTAATAAAATAATTAATTCATTACCTTTGAAGGACTCTTCCAATACATGAAAAATCCGTACTCGTCGACTTTGAAGAGGGCATCAGGCTCATACTCGGTACTTTCCTTGTCTTCATACCAACGATCGAATGTCGCGCCATTTCTCAAAAATTCAGGCACCTCAATTTGCCAGTTGAACTCGAATTTCTTTGTCATTTTTGTTTTTCAATGCCAAATTCGCAGATAAAGAAATTCCATCAATGTTTTTATAAATATTTATCACAAATCTTTTTATATTAAAAAATCCTAATGTCAACGATTACAGAATCAATCTAGAAAATCATTGAAATACAATATTATAAATATTTGGTAAAACTAAGTACAATAAATATTTTGAAAATTCGTGAAATTATCACTTCGTGAGGGTTTATTTTGAGGAAATTAATTCTAAAATATATTTAGGAAATTTATAATTGAGAGGAATATTTGAGTTGTTAGAAGGTCAGAGACCAACTGTTTGTGGGATTCTCGCGGCTTCTACACCTGAGTCTTGAAATCCTACAACTTCATTACTAAAATCGAATTGAGGGGATTCGGGACACGCCTCGGGGCTGCCTCATACATTAATTATGATGAGCAACACGAATCATTAATTTTGATCTCAAATCAACAGTATAATAGCATTTATTATTAATTATAGAGGTTTGGGAACTGCTCAGTGAAATCGGCAAATTCATTATATTTAACTATTCTATCGAGGATTTCTCGAGAACTAGAGGAGATAGCCGACCAAGTGTGGGTCCATTCGATTCCTGAAGAGAGTTTAGGTCCCCTTAAAACCTCCTTGCGCCGTCGAAAGTACATTTTCTGGACTTTTAAGGCCACTAGATCGAAAGCAAGGCCCAAAAGCCCGCTCCTTAGCGGTCGTGAGAGTCCCAGAGATCCATTTGCAGCGATTTCTAGGGATTTAGATGAGATAACCGACCAAGGGGTAAGGGAGTTGTTTGTAAAGTTTCTAATTTAGGGTGGATCTGGGAATGCGAATTAATTAATTAGGAATATGTAGGACTCAGCCGGGAAGAGAATTGATTCGCTGAATATCGTTCTAGTATTTATTGGTGGTCATGAGCCACCAAAGTCTAAATTATTCACACCTTTTACACTTAATTATTTTTTAATTTTATTATTATTATTTATTGATCCTTGATCTTACAAGAGTTTTCTTTGTTTTACGTCCATCACCGTAAGCCTTTCCTCTCCCCCCTCTCTAGCTCTTATTTACACTTAATTGTCGTTAAGGTTTGTGTGATGATGTACTAAATAACTGATTGATTTACTGATTAAATTACTGCGTTGATGTACTAAGTCGAGAATTTCTAGAGGATTTCTAATTGAAACGCACGCCACCTCATGCTACGTTGAACCGATTTTACTAACTGACTATACTTGTTGAGTGCCGAATTTGATCTACTAGCCGTTGACTCGAGGTGTCATGGAGATATCCGAATTAACTCTCTTATTATCGACCTATATGTCGTTGCGTTTCAAACAGAAGTTTTTTTGGGATTTTAGAAACTTGCCCATACCCTATATCGATGGGAAATGAGCTGGGCTTCCGAATGAACGTCAACCCCAGGGCGCTAGGATGGATTGTTTTGGACCTGTACTCATATGAGGCAGGAAAGTTCTTTTCGGCCGAGTGACAAACAATATATTTTTCTCCCCGGCGGGAGCAAAGTACACACTTCCCTCCCGCTGCGCGGGAGGGAATTGTGACTTCACGTGCTTACCACCCTCGCCTTCGGCTCGGGCGGTAATTCTGCACGTGAGCAAGCCTCCTTTATTTTACCTCCCTAGGTGAGAAATATACTATTGTTATTCAGTCCGGGAACAGGGTTTTATGACCGCGCAGCGGCCATAAAGCGTTGCTTTACGGACTGAGTAACAAAATAGTATATTTTGACACTAGGCCGTGAAGAACTTTTCTGGCGAATGAGGTTACAGGACGAGCCGAAGGCGAGTTCTGTAATCATATGAGGCAGAAAAGTTCTTCACAACCTTGTGTCAATAGTATATTTCTCACCTAGGGAGGTAAAATAAATGAGGCTTGCTCACGTGCAGAATTACCGCCCGAGCCGAAGGCGAGGGGGCGAGGGTGGTAAGCACGTGAGTAAGGCTCCTTTATTTTACTTTCCGTGGTGAGAACATGATTTTTCTCCCCGGCGTAGGAGTAAAGTCACAATTGCCTCCCGCGCAGCGGGAGGGAAGTGTGTACTTTGCTCCCGCCGGGGAGAAAACAATATTTTTTGTCACGACGTCCGTGGGCGGTGTTTCACGGACGCGAAGCGGCCGTGAAGTAGTGCTTCACGGACTGAGTGACAAAAATGTACTCAAAGCCTTTGTACAAACTAACTGTGTAGAATTTACAGTGTATTTTATTTGTGTAGTCATGAAGCCTGTGTATTTCTCGGATGTGGAAATCTCTCATGCGCGCAACTGAATGTGGACAAAACTTCTGCGCACTTTGCCGCCTGTGTAGTTCGACGCCGTGTGCTTCCCTCTTGTGTATAGAACACATGTGTTCAAATCGATGGGTACATTTCGACTCGGACACAACGTTTTCTGGCCGTGGCCAATACTGCCCGTCGGGGCCTTAAACTCACCTGGTAATCATTATTGATACCGACCGCAAATAACGCGCGATCAATCTCTACTCTACCGACAGCAGAGGTATCAGCCCGCTAACCCCCACCACTCCAGAAGAATATCCTCAAGTCCCTCTGGTGGAATTTTTTTTTTCCCGCCAAAATGATTGAAAACAACAAAACATTTGAGGTTATGTCGTAGAAATGGCGCAGCGTTCAATAACGTGAGTATTTTCACCCCATTTTTAATTTAATTTGTAATTTGATGATGGCAATTATAACTCCAGGTCATTCTTCAAGAAAACAGTGACGTCAGAGGAGCCTAAGAAGTCCCCCAGGTACGTGAAAACGTTGATTATTCATTATGATTGGTCTGTCCCTAGTGTTGGCGCGTTCAGCCACTTTGTGGGGACAAAAGCGTTTATTAACGTTAACTAATAAATCACGAGTTACTCATGTTTATCATTGCCTTCATCTCAGCGTCGTTGACGAGGCGAAAGATAGGAAAGGGACGGACAAGTTGGAGGGAAAGAGAAAGCGAACCAATGGGAGCAGCAGTAGCAGCAGCAGTAGACATGAGTAAGTCACAATTTTCTCAAAAAAAAACTGTCAAATTAATCTTTAAATTAATCTATCTCTGGACTGAACGACGCGATTTTAGTGAATCAGGGCTCGTTTTAAAGATACAAAAAATCTCTTCCAAGTGAAATAAAAACTCAATAATTCACTCAGCAAATGTCGAAATATTGATGATTGAAGACAGTAGATTTTCAATTTTGAGGGATTTTTTTCTCTGAAATTGTTATTTTTGGTTCTTTCCAGGTCTCCCTCGCCGAAAAAGCCCTCGAGCACTGGAAAGCCTAAGAAATCGAAGGTCCAGGTGTCTTTAGAGAAATCCAAGAGCACTCAGGGTAAGCTAACCTTCACGAAAGAATCTCCCAAAAAGGCCTTGGAAGAGAAGACAGCCCCCGAAGACATCTCTGAGGAGAAAAAGGTTCCCAAGGAACAGAACAAGAAGAAAAATTCCAACACCAATGGACTCGCCAGCAAGAAGAAGCCTGCGAAGAAGAGGTCCAGGATCATCCAGGAGGACTCCAGTGATGATGAGGGACACCTTCCACTGCCAGACAGTCCAGTGAAGGCAGAAGACAAGACTTCGTCCAGCCCCGAGGACTCAAAGAACCGATCAAAAATCATCTCCTCAGACTCTGAACCCGATCCAGAAGATAAAATAACGTCTCCAAAGGAGTCGAAGTCTACAGAAGCCAAGAAATCCCAACAGAATATAGCCAGCCTCTTCAAGAAGCCCCGGAAGGCTTCTCCCAAGAAAGAGAAGTCATCAGGTTCTGAGTCAGACTCGGAGGAGTCCTCAAAGCCTCAAGAGACCCCCGAGAAAGCCCCCTCCAAGGACATTCGAGGCTTCTTCAGTGGAAAATCGCAAACGACGACCCAGAAAAACGACAAAAAAGACTCGAACAGCCACTCCTACGACCCCAGCGCTGACAAATATCATCCAATTGACTCGGCATGCTGGAAGAGAGGCGAGAAAGTCCCTTATATAGCCCTCACCCGAACACTGGAGCTCATCGAGAAGACCAGTGCGAGACTGAAGATGGTGGAGATACTGGCGAATTTCTTCAGATCAGTCATTGTTCTCAATCCAGATGATGTGCTGGCCAGTGTCTACTTGTGCCTGAATCAACTGGCCCCAGCTTATGAGGGTATGGAGCTGGGAATTGCCGAGACAACTCTGATAAAAGCCATAGCCCAGTGCACGGGGAGGACAATGGCTCAGATCAAGGCTGATGCTCAAGAGGCCGGGGATCTGGGGATTGTCGCTGAGGGCAGTCGCTCAAACCAGCGAATCATGTTTCAGCCTGCACCTCTGATGGTTTCGCATGTCTTCACTAAGCTCAGGGAGATTGCCCAGATGACTGGCACCTCCTCGGTTGGGAAGAAGGTGGACAGGATCCAGTCGCTGTTTGTCGCTTGTCGTTTCACTGAGGCAAGATATCTCATAAGATCACTCGCTGGAAAACTGAGGATTGGCCTGGCTGAGCAATCGGTTTTGCAGGCACTGGCTCTCGCCTGTGCTCTCACCCCTCCCAATCAGACATTTCCCCCTGAGATCATCAATGCCAGCAAAAAAGTATCGACTGACTCCTTCAAACAAAATTACGACGAGATCGCTCTCATCATCAAGACCACCTACTGCGAGTGTCCCAACTATGACCTCATCATTCCAGTTTTACTCAAGGAGGGGGTCAAAGCCCTACCCGCAAAGTGCAAACTTCGTCCTGGTATTCCCCTGAAACCCATGCTCGCTCATCCAACAAAAGGTGTTCAGGAGGTGCTCACCAGATTCGAGGGGAATACATTCACTTGCGAGTGGAAATACGATGGGGAGAGAGCGCAAATTCATGTGGACGAGAGTGGAATTGTCTCCATATACTCCAGAAATCAGGAGAACAATACAAGCAAATATCCAGACATCATTGGCAGACTGAAGTCAGCGCTGAAAAAATCAGTGAAGAGTTGCATTATGGACTGCGAGGCTGTCGCCTGGGACAGGGAGAAGAAGCAAATTCTTCCATTTCAGATTCTGAGTACCAGAAAGAGAAAAGATGCCAATGAATCGGACATCAAGGTCCAGGTCTGTGTCTTCATGTTTGATCTTTTGTTCTTGAATGGAGAGGCTCTTGTTACGGAACCATTTGTCAGGCGGAGGGAACTGCTGAGGGAGCACTTCAATGAGGTAGAGGGAGCATGGAAATTTGCCACTAGTTTGGACACGACGAAAATGGAGGAGGTCCAGGACTTCCTCGAGGAGTCGGTGAAGGGGAACTGCGAGGGTCTTATGGTGAAGACTCTTGAGGAGGATGCGACTTATGAGATTGCCAAGAGGTCCAGGAATTGGTTGAAACTCAAGAAGGATTATCTTGAGGGGGTTGGAGATACTCTGGATGTCGTTGTTATTGGTGGGTACTTGGGGAGGGGCAAGAGGACTGGGACTTATGGGGGATTTTTGCTCGCTTGCTATGATCCGGAGAACGAGGAGTATCAGAGCCTCTGCAAAATTGGCACTGGATTCAGTGAGGAAGATCTTGCCAAGCACACGGCATTTCTCAAGGAGCACGCCGTGCCCCAGGCCAAGGGCTACTACAGATTTGACAGCAGTCTCGAGCCTGATCAGTGGTTCGAGCCGGTGCAGGTGTGGGAGATCAAGTGTGCCGATTTGTCACTGTCACCGGTTCATCGAGCCGCCGCTGGAATCGTTGATCCTGTCAAGGGGATCTCGTTGAGGTTCCCCAGGTTCATCAGGGTGAGGGAGGACAAAAATGTCGAGGACTCCACTTCGGCGCAGCAGGTCGCTGATATGTACAGAAATCAGGAGCAAATTGTCAATCAGCAGGGATCGACCACTGTCAATGAAGAGGATTTTTATTGATTTATTTGTCCGTATCGTTTTTTAATATTTTTTTTGGCAATGACCGATTCTATGCAGACGAGACTGGAGAGGGGGAGCGAGGCATCTGCTGTAATTTTTTGCAAATTGTTTTGTGGAATTGTATGGACGGAATTGTTTTAATTATATTTGTCGTATTTTGAATATTTTCCGGGGTAACTTCCATTATTTCTCTCCTAAAAAAAATTGTTGTGGAAACAAAAAGAAAGATTGTCAAATTAGTCGTAAAATAATATTTTTTAATGTTTGGTCTAGGGATGAGGGGAATTCGTCTAAAGACCGATTCTTTTTCAATAAAAATCCAAGAGGGAGTGGAGTTTAATTCTCAGACTTACAAAATTCTAGTCGGGGAGAGGGAAATCCTCGACTATTGACTCCCCAATATTTATATATTTTTATTATTTTGTTTTTATTTATATTTTCTCATTATCTCTGGAGGTGACAACATATTCAAACCACCTGCACCTGGAGAGTTCACTCGGTGTCTTCCAGTTCTTCAGTTCCAATGGCGTTTTTAAGAGTGAAACTAGATAAGATTAAATTAAAAGGAATAAACAATAAATAATTGAACGATACCTCACGTAAGTACAATAATTTGATTACGAAAGCATACTCAAATTTTCTCCAAATGAAAAAAAAGTCCTTTTTTCGAGTGAAATAGCCCTATAAATCCAATTGCACCAATTACACCAATTACAGGACGAATAGACCCCTACATTGACTCCCCGAGGTATCTCCCCCTCTCCTGATGCTATCCGTCGACAAGAAAGAGTTCTACCCCCCAATAAATCCGATTATTATCCGAAAATGAATGAAAGGCGTTTCAGTTTGTCATCTCGGCTCGTGCTTGTTGGTTGTTGTGGGTGTTCTTTTAATTGTTCAATGGATATTTAACTCGCTCAAATCGTCACTCGGACAATGATCTCAACTAAACTAAGTCACTTATGAGAACTAGAGAATCAGTCACTTCTTACTCACTGAAATAGCCCTCGGTTATTCTGTAAATACTTGGGAGGGGGGGGGATGACAACGAGGGGTTGGAGACTTGCAGCAGTCGAAAAACCGGTGAGAAAGCACTCCCATCATTGCCATTTCCTCAATCAAAATGATAAGGGCATTAAGGGCGATAAGGGGATTTGTCCCTCGTCTGCGTTCGTGATAATTTACGAGACTTGAGACAATTTGTTTGGCATTCTCTCCGTGTTTGGATATTAACTGGCACTGACATTTTTATTGTAAAATAATTTGTATAGAACTGTCAATTTTTTTGGCATATTTTTTACTAGAGTTCGATACAATTGTTTTTCTTCTTGGTGAGAATCAATTTTTATTTCTTATGAAAAATTGAAAAATTCGCTGCAGTTGACAATCGACGAGGACAATAACTAATTTGATATTAGTTGATGGGTCTGCGGTAATTTTTGAGAGAATTTTTTGTTGGTCAGCAATTATGAACCGAGGGAGAAATTTGGAAAACCTGACTAATAGACTTTTTATTTATGCAAATTTGTGTTCCATTTAATTACTATCATTCGGGTATTCTTAGTTTCTCAATCAGAATCAAGAGGACATTATTCATTTGCATTCGCGATTACAAGACTTGGAACGATTTATTCAGAGAGAACGGATTTTAAATATTCACCAGGAATGGCATAATTTCCATAAAATTGTTTGCATGGAATTGATAAAATCACTCAACGAGCAAACATGCGCCAATTTTTACTCAAATACAACTTCAGTTATTCCTCGTCGTAGGAATAATTTTGCGTTCTTATCAAACTTATAGCCCTCGAACTGTGGAGAAATTACTGATAATTTTTTATTAAATCCTTCCAATAAAATAAAAACTGAGGTTTAGCTTCAGAAGTAATGCATACGATATCGTGGCCATGAGGAGTATCTCATTTTGTGGATTACCTATGCTTATTTTGCATCACAAAGAAAATCATAACTTCTACAGTTACTTATATTGTTCGCCGATTTTTCCCTCCAAATGTTCGTTTTAAACTCGATTTTAGGAGAAAAAAATCTAACGGAGAATTTAATCGCTCCCAATCCAAATTAGATATCGATCCCAATTCATTATCAAAACCACTTAAAAATATTAATTTGAAGAAGAGTAAAAATTAAAACGAATTTCTCAATTTTTACTAATTTTCAATTGATTTTTTTTTAATGTTCGTATGAAAATTCGTTTGATTCGTAAAGCATTTGTCGACAATTGAACTCGTGTCATCGATTGATGCTGTGCAACTTGAATCACTTTTCCCTCCAGAATCATTTTCCGTTGTTATCAAATGCAGAAAAAAAATTGATTATCAGTGTATTATCTTGTTCCGCTAGAGCAATCCAAATCATTATCTCCCGCTTCAATATCGTCACGCACACATCAAGGCCCCATACAATGCAATTTTTGTACCGGTAATTTACATTTATTTGCTTTCCTGCAAATCATTGTTTCGTGTTTCGTCACATTTGTTATTTCATACAGAGAATTGTCCATTTTTCTAATGTTTATTGAGCTCTAAATGGCTTTTGTAGCTGAGGATGAAAGGAAGATATAAAGCGACTGCTGTTGAAATTCACTCTTTGTCGAATGAGGATAAGCTGTAGTAAATAAAGATTGTGGCAGCGGTTTTTATCGATCTATTGGAGCATTCCAAAATATGGTTCAGCAGAGGCTACCTGGATTCGATGGTACGTGCATATGTTATTTATTACTCAAAACAATGAGTTTGGTTAAGGCCCGGATGTAATAGTTCATAACCTCGCAGTCGCGACGACCAATTACAAGAAGAATAATTATAAAATCATAAGCAAACGGAATTTACGACCTCTGTGCATGATTTCTGCAGGTCGGAAATTACGTCTGCTCACGATTTGATCATGATTTCACGAGTAATCAGTGACGGTGATTTCGAGGTGACGTATTATTACACTCGGCCATTAAGAATAAGGAGGTTCGCCTTTAAAAAAAATATTTTCATCACCTTGTGTCGGAAAAGTACTTTTTCGACACATTTGAAAAAAGTGCTTTTTGACTCGTGGGATTATATCCCTCGCCTTCGGCTCGTGATATAAACCTCCCACTCGCCAAAAACCATTTTTTTTCACTTGTTACAAAATATACTATTTTATCACACTGTGACGAAAAGAGAAGTGAGGGTATTGGGAAGTCCACGCAAAGGCCACGTTCCGGCACATTGTGATGAAAAATTTTGTTCGTAACAAGTGCAAAATAGTATATTTCTCACCCAGGGAGGAAAAATAGACAAGTCGTCCTCACGTGCTAAATTACGACCCGAGCCGAAGGCGGGGGCTGTCAGCACGTGGGGAATGATTGTTTGATTCTCCTCCCGAGGGTTGAATACGATTTTTCGAGCCGAGAGTGGCGAGATTAGAATGCTCACTCTCGATCCATGTAGGCAGAAAATACTATTTTCTGCCCTCCGGCCGGAAAGCGTCAACTTTCGGGCCGCTGCGCTAAACAAAGTTGCCACTTTCCGGATCCGTCGAGCAGAAAAATAGTATACACACCTTGGCCAGTAAATAAGAAAGCCTCAGATCACATGTTTGTTGACCTCGGCTT
>JAPYZN010001399.1:0-19035 GCA_030522865.1 Psyttalia lounsburyi | reverse complement strand
ATTTCTGACTTTTACGCACACTGTGCGGAAAAGTACCACTTTACGCACGAAAACCGGTACCGAAAAGTGAACTTTTTGGGCAGGTATTGCAAAAATTGTTATTGTAATTGATAGAAAAATCAGAGATATAAATACATTCAATTGTTACCTCAAAACTGGACCAGTCTTCATTGTTTTTACAAACTTGAACGCTAATTGTTGAGCCAATCCACGGAGAAGGTTGGCTACAATTGACGAAAGGTTTTGTCTTGGAACAAGTTCTTTTCCAAGTATGGCGCTAATATTGGAGCCATCTCAACAGTAATAAACTTGAATCAAGCTTATGTACAACATGTTGGCCGAATGCCAGAAAATGCTAGCCGCACGTGTTACAACAATCTTGGAACACTCATATCTACAATTGTCGCATCAACCTCCGTGGAATTTGCTATTACTATTTCTCTCAGTTTCGAGAGATGAAATAAATACTTTTTTATCATTTCAAGATGCGGACAGTGATTCATCAGATAATTTTCAATGCAGTCATGAGGTATTTTGTTCTGTAAAAGTGGATAACATATAATTTATCAATATAATGGTCATTCATATCTTGAATAGCCGGTCTTTACGATAGGAAAATTCTTCAACAGCTGTATAACCTCGTTCATATACATCACTAATGTCTCTCTGACCCAGTCCTCCGATCATTTCCATCACGACCTCCTGCCTGGTATAGTGCATTTAAGCTCTCTCTAGGATTTACCAGGACTGGTTATTCATCACTGGCTGCATATACTCCTCCATTTTCCCCTCTCTCAGTGCCTTTTTGGATTTAAATAAAATCAATTTGCGTGAGCGTAGGCAAATGTTGACTCAAGGCATTTCAATGTGGCTGACTGAGCCATAGAGTGAAAAGAGAAGAAGTGGAGTGAGGGTTGGGGGGAGGGGGCTGGGATGGGAGAGCCGTGAGGATTTCTAGACCCCGCAAAATGGAGGGAAATTGTAGGTAGGAACTGTTCTGCCTGGCGTTTCGAGCCATTTGCAAACCAAATTGCCATTATTGATGGTAATAACCATACAGCCGAGTCTTGGGTACACCCTTTGGATCGCTTCGAGGATTCTCGACTGCCTTCGCACGTTACGGGTACCTTATATATGTGATTGGAATACTCTTAACTACTTGCGTCCCTAGTGTCCCCTTCGAGACATTTTGACGTATCTTCTACATGTTGATGTTCTCGGTGACATTCCTCGATGCTTGAGGTTGCATTTGTAATTTCTATTATAAATGACGAAAAGAGAATTGAGGTCCGATTATTCAATTAATAGGCTCCTCGATAAAAAATGTTAGGATTATCATCTTTAATGAGGGATATCTCATTACGCCACAATTGAAGCAATCTTGGAGCGATGACACACAAATGAGCTTGAATACCAAACGTTGGACCAACCGCGGGGCAAGCTCAGCTACGATTGTTAGAGAACAATTAAGATAAATTTAGTTGTATGTATTGTGCTAATATTGATCAATCTAAAAATTATTAAGATTAAAGTACTTCCACAGTAACTTATAGTTCCGAAAAATTGTGCGATATGCTAAAGAGACCAAAATTGTTCTACTGGTTGTAGGGTACTTCAAAAAATTATTTTTAAAATTGGAAGAACTTTAACCACGCCATTTTTGATATATGCTGCGTCAAATTTTGGGAAAAAAAGACGTAATTTTAATGCTTGATCACGTATATTTCAAGAGTGGCGTGGTTAAAACCCTTGAAATTTTGAAGATATTTTTTTGACGTAGCCAATAACAGATTAACCTAATTTGGTGTCTCTAGCATATTGCGATGTTTTTACAAGTATAAGCTACTGCGGAAGTACCTTAAGCTTGAATGCCAAGTGCTGGTTCAACTGTGAAGTACCACTGGGCATAAAAGTTGGTGCAAAAATGGTTGCATTTGTTACGCCAGTACAGGCGCAGTTTAGAATAAATTTTCCAATTTTCCTCAACTCAATTTTCCCTAACCTCGCCCCAATCCTGGCATATACTGGCACGAGATAGAGTAATGCTTGTTGAACCTAGATTATCCAAACTTTTAACGGAATGAATATCAAGGCCTCAATGATTGCCACCCTAAAAATAGAATAAAAAAAAATAGTCAATTACCTCTTGTGATGAATGCTTTGAAGATAGTTGGACGAAACGGATTGAACAAAAATGCAAATGTTTGTACTTCAAGATTAACTCCATGGGTTCTCTACAGACAAATAACCAAATACCTCGTCCATCGGACAAGTATCCAAGAAAATACAGATTAATCGAATGCGTGTTGCATCACCCCCTCCGGCATGGCAAGGATATAAAAGCGACGAATGAAAGCTACTTTGTATCGACGGGGACTGCCGAATAAATCACGGTAAACGGGCGTGCAAGCACATCCGAAGTGTATATAGGATTTCGATTGCTCGCACCACGGGATGAAGGTGTTTTTTCACTGACTGTCTACAGGAATGAGGTAGGTGATAGTAAAAAAAATAGAATAAAAAGCGTATAGAATGAAAACGATGGGGAAAACACGAGATAAAACGATTACAAAAGAAGAAGAAAAACTAGAGATGGCCTGCTAGCCTATGTAGGTGAGCGTATCTATCGAGCAAATTGGTCGATTATTTATATTCCTACATGTCTAGCATCTACGACCTACTCCGAAATCACAAAAAAAATCGATCAACTCTGGATTGAAACGATTTCTCAATAAAAGTTAAAAAAAAATGAAGACAAAATCCCCGTATTGGGTACTGGGAAACCGTTTAATGGTAACAATTTGATGAGAATGGCATAGTAAAACTGCTATCTCATCACGAAAATCGAAAAATTTCGATCTAAAATCCACACCAATTCCCCCCTCCCCTCCGCGGGATAAGCGCCACATGTGGATTTTTATCCCCATCTCTATATCTCACTCTCAATCATGATTCGAAAAGCTTTTTGTTTTCTTCAGGCCCTTACTGGAGACACTCTCGTGACGAATGGAATGTTCTGGAATGGAAATATAGGAGTAAGAATGGATTGATTGATACCCAACGAATGGTGGAGATTTGTTTGGCAAATTGGGAGACATGGTGATCGGTTTATATGAGGGCTTCTCTCGCCCATGGCGCTGTCGAGTTGAAAAAGGGGTTGGCCAGAATAGTCAGTGAGGTCGGGGCAGGAGGCGGGGAGGGGGGTATGAGCTCTTTGACTAAATCTCACTATTCCTCTGCACCACCTAAAATGCCGTTCTCCCTGTTGCCAAAGCCCCCAGTATTCGGCAACTGCCGTTAAATCCTTAGTAATCAAATGGATCAGGAAAAGCGGGTGAACGGAAACTATTGGGGTAAATTGGAATGAGGGTAGAACGGGTAAAGGGTACAAGAGGGAGTTGGAATTTTGGTACATGCAGAGTGATCAGGGTTAATGCGAATCAGTGACTTGAACATTGCCGCTTTAATGCAACACGTATTCCAGACCACGTATCTGCTGATTTTCTAAACATTCGATGGCTGTTGAGACACCAGACGAAATTAGAAATTTCTACTTTTACCTTTGGCGATATCCACATGGATAAAAGAGATTGGAGAGCTGGAAGCAGTAATTTATACCATTTGGATACATTTTGTACAGGGTGGAATGAATGAAATGAGATTAAGCATAGACGAAACTACTTCACTCTCCAGATGTTTAGCGCCAGGGATCAATGGGCAAACATCTGCACGAAGAGCTGAATTTTGTCCCGGAAATGCACTTGTTCCCTTGTTAGGTAGGTTCTGTCATTAAAAGTTTGATTGAGGAAAATTGTTCTCTTTATAGTTCTCCTTTGCTCTACTTCCTACTTCTCGAAACATCTTGTACGCTTGGTGCTGCTTTTGAGCAACGATGAAATCTTTTTCGTCAGTTCTGAAACGAGACCCAGTTTCTCAAGTCATTAGGAGTACGCACAATCTGAGTTTAGGACAAATATAACGGAGCCGTTATATTAGAACATAAGATCGGATTGCCAGGAGTAAGTAATTACGGATTCGTACAAATCTCGAAAATTTCTCGTGAATGTGTTGCTTTCTACCTAATTGAGTCGAGATTTACGGGAAAACAGATGAAAAGACGCTCTGCGACATTTACTAAGGATGAAAGAAATTGAGAGTAGCAACCGCTAATTATTTCCACGATTTGGATCTCTTCACGTGTCACATGAATACAATGAAATATCCTACAAACAAAGCTAATTAATTTTTCTAAAGCTCAACATGATCGCATTCACGAAGTGTAATTCATTTGCTATTCACTACTCAATGGCGATAAACACCTGCAAGGAGAGAAAATAAACTTTGCATGCGAAAAGCACTTGTTCCGTTGTTACGTAGGTACTGAAGTTTGATTGAGGAAAATTGTTTTCTTTATAGTTCTCCTTCAGTCTACTTCCTACCTCTCAAAACATCTTGGGCGCTTGATGCTGGTTTTTGAGCAATGACAAAATCCCCTTATACTGTGAAACGAGACCCAGTTTCTCAAGCCATTTGAATCATGCGCAATATCAGTCCAGGACAAATGGAGAGGAGTCGTAATATCAGAAAACCGGATTGGATTGCTAGAAGTCTTCACAAATTCGTACAAATCTCTGAAACTTCTCTAGAATGCTTTGCTCTGACCTAATTGTCACTAGATTTACGTGAAAGCACGTGAAAAGCTGGTGTTTGGTATTCGCAAATATCGTCGAGGATGGAAGTGATTACGAATTTGGACTACTTTTGATAAAACTAAGTGATTTCTCTCAGGTTTGTCAAGACAGACTTCACAAAGCACAATTTACTTTCAACTCACGAGTCAATATGGACAAAACCTCTTTAAGACGTCCTGAGTTTTGGATAGGAGAAGTACTCGTTCTGTTGCATCCACTCTGTCATGAAAAGTTTAATTGACAAATTGTTCTCTTGATAATTCTCATTTACTTCACTTGCTACCCCTTCAAATATCTTGGACGCTTCATGCTGCTTTCGACCAAGGCCAAATCCCCTTCTGGTCTGAAATGAGATCCAATTTCTCAAGCTCATTTGAACTATGTACAATCTGGGACAAATGAAGGAGTTATATCGGAAAATAGGATTGGCTTGCTAGGACTGAGCTTTCTCGAGAACGCGTTTCCTTCGACCTAATTGGCTGTTGGTTTACATGAAAACAGGTGAAAAAGAGGTGTGTACATCTGTATGCTTGTTACTTGACTAGTTTGATATTTCGTCGAGAACCTCATTTCACCATACAAGATGAAATTCTCTTATACCTACGGTATACCTCATACACTTGTATTTACCCGTGAATGCAATTGAGTACCACAGCGGTCTGGTTGTTTCTGAAAACCCGACCACAAGTTTTCAACGGATGGCTTTACGACGCCGACCAGTTCGAGTTTTCAGTATAAAGTATTTTCTGGAGAGAAAAGTGAAAGAGGTTCTCGAACAGAAAGGATGCAGTGGTTGGTTTGGGGATACTTGGTGGAATGAGAGAGGGTGGCTGGGACAGAAAAACGTAAAATCTGTGAACCACCATTTCCTAGGGATCTTCCTACGCTACCTACACTCCAATATTTTCTTTTACTTCTGTTTTCTTTCGCTTTTCACTCGCCTTTGTTCCTATAATATTCTTGATATCGCGAGTCTCGGTGGGATATCTTCGTTGGACTTTCATGGATCCGTATGTTTGGATATAGTCTCATCCACTCGAACTTCTCTCAATGGAAAACATTGATGCTCTAGGATTCAAGGAATACATTCCATTTTTATTTCATATTGGAGTGACTTCAGGAATTTAATGAATTAGAAAAAAATAAATGGATTAGTGAAAGCTCACGCTGAGGTCGAATGTGGCAAGGGTCATTTTTCAGCATGATCATACCTCGCGTGAAATCACACGTTGCAAGAGTCGTAATGCGCGAAGATCATTCCGGACTGGGAGGGATATTTCCCGGTGTCTAGATTACAAGGGTACAACATCACATGAATCACCTCTATTGCCAGATGATCGCCGTCATTGGTTCTTGTGCTGTGGGAAACTTCTCGCGTCGTCATTTCTGGCCTTAGTATCAGCTTGTTTATCCTTTATGGAATAAGTGGAGTTTTTCCAGGATTTAATAAAATATTATTAATCAGCGAACCGATTGTATTTTCATCAAACAATGGAAACGCGGACTTTTTAAATATGGACTTGGACTTTTTAAAATATGGGACATTTGACCTACGTGGAATTTACCCCTTACGGAGGTGTGAGTTTTATGCACAAATCCCGTATGATAAACCTGGCAAGATGAGCACCTTTGAAAGCATGATCCTCGTTACTTTTGATCCTGGCGAAATATGAACATTGCAAGGTGCGATCCATCCGGGGCATGTGGGGTTTTTACATCAAAGAAGGAATTTTATATACCATTCCACATTCTTATGACGTCGTACGAATCCATTGAATAGGATTTCGAATACGTAAGATGGAATCAGGGAATATTCTCAATATATATTTTAGAAGAAAGTTTGACTGAAAAAATCGATAGTCCAGAGCGGGATTCGAACCCGAGACTTTCTGAGCATACATCAGGTGCTCTTACCGATTGAGGGAATCGCCGCGGAAATCCAAATGACTAAAAGGAACAAAGAAATTCAATGATCCTTTCGAAATAAGGCCCTCACCGGGGATTGCCCTAAGACGTAACCATTATAAAGATGCCAATATTTTGATTTAGTTAGAACCTTCGAACTATGAAGAATTACCTATGACTTTTCCACTTCACTAATCATTCGCGCCCAAATTTTATTAATGACCCTAGATCCCCGTAGCACCAACCCAGTGCTCGCTTCACCAACGATCGTGTAATCGCGCGTGTAACGATGGAAATGCACGTGCCGTGATTCATCCATCCCCCTTCATTCATATAAAAAAAAATGCGGAACACAGCACAAAGCCTGCAGTTCTCCCATCGTTAGTTGCCCGCAAAATTCCTAGCACGGTAAGGAGAGCAATCGACAATGAGGGTTCTAGGAAATTTGGCTCACTCGTTACGTGTCAGCTTGAAAAAAAAAGAAGTAGGGAAAAAAATAATCAAGATTTTCCCATACTCCAGACAGAAACCTTCCACATCAGTCCTCATTAATATGATGCATTCGACTGTGAATTCGTGGTCAACAATGCGACTGCGATTGTCCTCGTTCATTAGTGACATCCCACCATCTCTTTCAGCAGAAGTCCCCAAAAATTTTTGTGGGAATTAACGGCTTAAGGATCTCAACTACCGGCTGAATTCCGAGTTAATTGCATCTGAAAATTCACACGAGAATAATCATGAGATAAGGTATATCTCACCCAAAAAAATTGTCTGAAATAAGGTCGAAAAATCAATTTACTCTACAGCTTCTCACGATTTTTCGTCTGGACATTGGTATCGCATGCTTCTCCAAATCGAAAACTTGAAAATTCCTACAAAACGTATTATTTCCCGGTCGTTATGATGGGTTTTTTTAAATCCTCCGCTAGGCCGGTCTTCACTTGTGATTCGGTCGCCATCGCCACACGGCTGAAAAGGGTAACCGTAACAGGCTGGCAAAATACTAATGAATCAAATCGGAGTAAATTGTGTTAGAGTAGAAATACACCAAAAAAAGTTTCTTGATTCAACTCACGATCTCTGCTTGATCTCAGTACAATCGAATCAAGTATGCATATATTAGCAACTTGAAACGAGTCGCACTCTACTTCATGATTCCCATGAAATAATGATTTTTTTATGGCTAAAACAAGCTACAACTGGGATTGAGTCGTTTATAGTATACTCCATATCATTACATAAAGCAAATAGAAAATAAATTACATAACGAAAATAAGAAAAATAATAATGGATTAAATTTAAATTATGACTCGTTATCTGTATTAAACAAAATTTTGTTTTGACCTTGTTGTCAAGTAGAATCACCAGTGGAATCAAGTCGAATGTCGACTTGAATTCGATGAAATCTATGTGAAAAGAATCAATTCTCGACTCCATTCAGTTCGAACAGATCAAGTAGACGCTTTGAATTGAATTAAGACATTTTTTTTTTGGATACCGGTCGGAAAGGCTTAACTCGACCTCTGAGAGATTCAAACCGGAAAATGGTTCTGACTTAAATACTTTTTTGAATGGAGTCAAATCATCTTTGAGTTAGCTGAAATCGATTTTTTTATTTGATTCAAGTTGAATTTGTGGCTCGATTGAAATTGATTTATATCGATTTGAATCAACCCATTCAACTTAATTTGAGCCGATTTTTCGACTTGATTCAAGCTCGATGTGCGATTTGACCCGATAATTCATAAAATAGCCCGGTGTTCTACTCAAGTGAGCTCCGGAATTCGACTTTATCTAGCCCAAGTCACTCGACTTCAATTGAATCATATCCAAAAACTATGGGAATCTCCTAACTATTCCCAAAAATGGTCAAACCATTTCTCATTGACTGAAACCACATCAGATACCGGCACATACATCTCAAAATTATGAGAATTTTGATGTTGTACTTTCCCGGCGCTATTGGAATCGGTCAAGTGTTCTCCATAAATCGATTGATCTTGTTTACTCCGCGAATGTTTTCCCCTTATCGTGATCTATTGTTCGATTATGATCCACCTCCATCACGCGGCGAGACATCTGAAAGCCGATGACGTCCAGTGGCACTGTAAAAATCGAGATATCCTTCAACAAATACCCGGAGAAAACTGCTAGGCTATAATTTTCCACTCACGTATCTACTAGATAAACGGAGGGATACATAACCTTCCTTTATCGAGCCATTACAACAACGATGAAGGGAGGCAGAGGATGGGGCGGTAGTGTGGAAAGTGCAGAGGGTGGCGGAATTGGTGATGAAAAGAGGAGTGAGACGGGAAAAACCTACGGGCGAGTTTTGGGAAGGACCTGGTGTCTATACACACATGCTTCAACTCCTTTATACTATCCGGTTGCACCCCATGTGCTGTATACAGGTGGATACTTGAAGGGGTCTTGTGTTATCGTTGCCGCGCGGTTTGTTCCGCTTGAAACCGGTGCCTCGGTATCTGGTATGCAAAGTTATCGTTTCGGTCCGCATAAGTTTACCATATATTTCTTGCTCTCGAGGCAAAAGCATCGGACGCACTGAAACGACAGGGACGAACGTCTGAAGGGGAGAAGTAACTATTCGGGGTTGTGAAGACATCGTAAAAAAATCAAATATCTGCAATTTTTTTATGAGAGCAATCGAGAAGTTGATCTCCAGATTGACTCTTCAGCTTTGGTGGAATTCAGTTCAAATATATACTGAGAGAAACAAGCTATTTTTACCATATATATTTATTTAAAATAAGTAATCGATTTTTTCGAAATCCAATTTCTTCAAAGGAGTCCGTTTCCTAGTGTGTCTGATTACGTAGAAATTAGGAGAATTATTTTGCTCTAGAATTATAAATGCTTTAGAGTGTTATAGCGTGTCCGATCTTGCATGGGCTTCTCCAATTATCATTTTTTTTATAAATTTTGGATTCTCTTTCTTTAATCGATGAAAAAAAAGATTTCGGGAAGGACGAACAATTTTAATCATAGTCTGAGTTTATATAGAAATAGAGCAAAAAGAAAATCCTTGTTATCGACAAGAATTAGGCGATTAATCCTCGAGCGCTAGCGCTAGGCATAGAATCGTATGCATCTTATACACCTCAATATACGTGTTTTATATTCTAATTTTATTGACTCAAATGAATTCACGTATAACAGTGACGGGTTCTAATCTTTAGAGGCCAAGGAATGAGTTTAGGGTCACCGACGCGGAACACTTGACTTTCGTCAATTTTTTAATTATTTTTTCTTTTTTTATGAGAACTGAGGACATTCCCAAAGTACATGGTTAATATTCTGCACGTCGGCACCACACGTGCACTCCTTACTCTCGACAACCCCGATTCGTTCGAGTGACTTATAGAGGTGGTAGTAGTCTGATCTCGCGTTCACCCAGACGACGAGATCCCTGGAAATTTTCCTTCATTTATGGCTGAAAAAATAGACATTGCACTACTGAATAGAAAGGAACTATTTTTAAAAATGTCGCGCAATACAATATGTTTAAAATCATTTTTCATTATTTATTTTTTCCTTTTCTGTATGCCCTTTCGGGTCTTTACGATTTGTTAGATTAGATTACTCATAATCTAGTCTTTCATGAGCTAATAGCATTAAAATTGTCTATTGGAATATTTACGTTTATGTAATGATTCGACTTGTGGAAATTTTAAAGAATATACTTCAAGCCTAAAATCAATGGTAGTCTATTGAACTGGTTTAGCTGGCTATATATATACATATTTTTACTAACAGTAATTTTAGTTATGTACAGAGTCTTATCAGGAATTGATTTAAAGAATTGATTAGTAAGTATAATATCTTAAAAACACATTATTTATAAAATATAATTTGACTAAAACTAAATTCATTAATTTCCGGAATTAAATGAATTGGAAGTAGTCACAATCTTGTAAACATTTTGTTAAAATCGAGTATATCTATTTCATTTCACGGCCGGATATTGTCAAATAAATGAATTGAACAATTCAATGGTCGACTCGACCTTATCTTGAATTATCATGAAATAGTAACCAAATGTTCAAATTCTCCGTAAATTTGTATTCAACTCCAGAGTATATGGAAAATTTTTAAAAATTGATCATGAACATTATGGACCATGTAGCAATGAGAATTGCACAGCCGGCGTTCCAGCTCGTATGAGATAACAGCCGGCGGTGTACTCTAGCCATGCTCTCATTAAAATTTATGATGTCTAATTTTAAAGTTGCCCACTCCCAGCTAATTATTGTCGCATACGTGGCTGGACATCGTGCCACGGTCTCAAAGCCCTCTCTCTGGAGTGGTGCAGTCGATAGTGCCTTCACCGTGGCTTGAATCCACCGGAAGAGGTTCTGTTGAGTGCTCGTGGAAGCCAGACTGGATACTCTGAAATGGGGAGGAGTTGGTAAAAAGAAAGCCCCGGAGAATGTAGTAAACGGATAATTTAGTTACAAAACACTGTGTACCTTCGCTTGGAGAATATGCAAAACGTCATTATCTCCACCATTTCGCCAACCGCGCGCCCTTACATTTCTTCTCTTTCAGATATTAATTCGATTTTTTTTTCTATGCTGTAGAAAAAAATGTGAATTCAGTTAGAGAGTTACCGCAATTGAGAAAGCATCTATTTTGTTGGTTATTTCATTATGACTAAAGTTTTGAAACCAAATTTTAGATTGGAAAAAATTGGTGATTGTTGGTGTTTTATATACATAACTGAACAACTACTGAGATCGTTTCTATTAAACGCTGGTTAGAAGTGAGAACAACGAATGCAATGCTTGTCAAAAAAAAATTCGCGTTCTATTATTGGTTCAGAAAAAATTGTTGAATTTTCAAAAAAATCGTCTAAACACAACCAACATCGGTTAAAAAAACGAATGATCTATTAGGATCTGCGAAGTCCGAAACTATAATTTTGAGATCATATTAAAATATATGTAATAAAGCTTTTCTTTTATTGCCCGCCATTAAATCATTGAAATCAGATTTTTCACCTCAAATGTAGGCCTCATGGAATCCGATCTATAGTCATCAATTAAAATTCAATTCATTGATTAATTCGTCTTTATTTTCAAGTGCAAAGAGAACGTCATTGACTCACGATACCTCAAAAAATTATCTAAATTCCCTAAATGATTGCTTTTGTTGAATATTCTTTTGATGAAGTTTGAAGATGAAGAGATTGCTATAATTTAATCGCATTAAAAAAATACTATTAATAGTTTCATACATTCATTACATTTAGATAAGAATTATGGACAAATATGTTGGTAGAATCGCAAAAATTTATTGATTCTTATCATGTCTACAGGAACAGGTTGAAATTAATTCAAAAATAATAGCAGAAAACAATTTCGACTTCGCTTTAATGGACTCGGAGAATATAACTTTAGTTTCTCCATTCATTTCTCCACTTTTGGATTATTTTTTCCACACGAAGTTATTTAATATCGTTATTTTTTCCAACCTGCATTGACCATTTGTCGTTATATCAGTTGGTCCAGAAGTCGTGTGAATTCAATTCTTCACGACTCTGGGGGCACGAGAGGTAGATGGTCACGTTCGAAGAAGCTGAATGCACATGGCCGACGAATAAAATCTTATCGGGCGATTGTCTGGGTAGCGAAAAATGGGGGAGAATTCGAGTGGGAGACGACAGAGAAAAGGCTCTCGAGTTGGTGGACAAGTTCATGGAGGTGAGAAAAGGTATGTTAGACTTACCAAAGTGGAAATAAGAGGCTGTTTTCTTGCTGAGGGTTCTCATAAAATTCATGAATATAAATCTCTCAAATTAAAGTTAAAAAATTAAAATACTAAATTCAGAATTTTCAAAGCCTCAAATTACGAAAATTTCGAATGTCTAAAATTGAGACTTTTAAATCTCAAATTAAATCACAATGACAGATTCTGACATTCAGGAATTTTAACTTCAGCATATGGAAATCTTTGTGTTTAATTTTTTTGTATTGAAAACTAAATAATCTAGATATCAAACGCTCTTTTTTTCTTTAACTCTTGAATGAACTCTATTTAAGTTAAAGAAATCATAAATTTTATTCTACTATAAAACGTATTCAATTCGAATCAAGTTTATTTAATAATTGAATCTGAAAATTTAAATTAATACCATAAAATCCGATTTAATTGTTGCATAAAATAATTCCAACTTTCACTCTCTGCAACGAAGGAAAAAGTTATGAGGCACAAATATATTTATCAGAAAGTATTTAAAACTTCTCAACTCCTTAAGTACAACTTCTTCCTCTCTCGTCTATCAGTCTCAACCAACCCGTCTCCCTCAATTTTCGTTTGCAAAAGTTTTTACAAGATTTTCATCTCGGTACCTTTTCTCAAAGTTAGAAAGGCCCTATCGACGTACGCGTTTTTCCGTCAAAAAACCCTTCGTCCTCGCCAACTTGGAGAGAGTGGGGAGCTGAAAAGAATTTTACCGAGAAAAGTCCAAAAAGTTTTCCATAGGCAATTTGAATTCACCGGTGGAAACTGATGGCTCTTGACTGACAGAAAAAATTCCTCAACTTTTTAATAAAAAGTAGTTCGAGTGCTGAGAATGTTGAATTTTTTATGAAATTATTTTTAGACTCTCTCGCTATTTTATTGAGTTCTATTTCAAGCGAGATGGATGGAAATAATGGTAAACTCATTGACGCCCATGACTGTTAGTTTGAGCCTCATGAACCCTGACAATTTTTGCATTGCCTTAATCTATAATTTTATTATATGGAGCCATGTTAAGACTTGTTAAAGCATGGTGAAACTTGGGATCAAAGTAGTGAAATATAATGTCGAACTAGAAGGCCCACTCTCTGTTCGTCAACCCCGGAGGGGTTTCGCCCCCTCTACAGGTCTTTCTCAATGGTGCAGGCTGAGATAGCGGCGATAGTTGAGCGGTAGCCGAAAATAATGTTGACATCTATAGCATTGAAAATAACAATGTCAATTCGGGGGCACCCCCCCCCCCCCCTAAAATAAATATAAATTGGATGACAAATCGAAAAGGACCCTTAGTTACATCATCTAAATCGGTTATGAGCTTTCTAACGTCGTGGTAATTCTTATATTTTTCCGATGAACAATTAAAAAGATACACGCGTAGCAACGGATTAATATCTCCACGATATTTTCGTGATTTACATTTTATAGCATTACAATCAAGTTATAATGTTGGCACCGCTTATCCAACGAAGATACACTGGACGCAGAGTATTGCCGCCGGTTCGTTCAAACGTGGAATGTAATGTTGTTGTGGACAACTACCGGAAACTTATTTTTGTCTGTCGTGGAGACACTTGTTGGAGTAAACCAAGAAATCAATTCTGTTGCATTTGTATCCCTTCGCGAGATTGCGAGAATAGTGTCGCGAAAGTTGGAAATGTGATAGAATGGTCATTTATTGAGCATTGAATGTCCGGGTATAATTAGATTTTTTTAAATTTAAGGTTATTAAAACCTACGGGCTTATCAAGCTATAAAGAAATATATCCATACATATATAAAGACCATATGTAAAAAAATTATATAGGTATATCTACAGTGTATACATATTTTTTTTCCTTAGTCAATTCTCTGTATCGATCCAATGGGTTTTCATACAGGGATATGCATACATTCAAATTAGATTTTTGAAAGAATTTGTCTATTGAGGCAATACGATTCTTTATAGTTATGTAAAGAAATTCAATTTATTAGCTGAAGGAAAGAATATCCAGACAAAGGAAATTTCAATATTACCCATATTAGGTATCAGAATTATGAAATAAGAGGGCACAACCCAAACTTGAGCGAGGCCTCTTCCTCTGTTTTCATTTGTCCGGCGCCGAGATAAGTACTCTCTTAATTAATATTATTGTGTCGACACAATACGTATTTAATTTCAAACAAAAATCCTGAACAGTTATATTTATCGTAAAAATTGTTAATCCTTGGAGATCAGGTATTATAAATTTTTGAGAGAAGTACAATAGTATTTGTTGAGAACTGAGAACTGTGTTCTTTACCTGATATCTTATTGGAATTCTTTTGATTTAATATTATTCTTTTCGTGTATGAGTGTTTGTTATTGGACGTCCTGTGATCGGGAAAATAACAGTGTTAACGTATTGATTTAACGAATATATATATATTTATATGAGAGATTTATAATTTATTTTGTTCGTGGAAATTATTTCGAGATGCTTCAGGTAGCGAATTATGTGATTTATTTTATTGGGATAATCGTATTTTTCTATATTTTAGATTTGATTGAAAATAACTTGATCGCGAACGAATTATTAATATTTCGCGTTGTTATTATTATGTTATTTTTACTTTTATGTTTTAATATATCTGATAATACCCTCAATAACGCACAATTTGTTTGGCCTCTAGTGCCTTTTCGGCGAAACCAATATTCCTAGTTAATTCAGCAAAGAACATTGACAATAAATTTCACTTATTTCAAAAATGCCTGACTTTCGTAGAGTGCGAAGCATCCGAGGGCTCGAAGACTGTGGATCATAGATTCTCTGTGCTGTTCGTATAATGGACTGAACCATAGAACATGATCCAACTCTTCGTCTTCGTGATTGCATCTATAATTAGATTTACCAAGCAACTATCTATTCTTTTCTGAGGGATAACGGAATGTATTTTTTTTCCGCGGAGACAATATTTTGCATTAAAAAATCAATTCTCCTTTCGAAAGAAATCAATCTTGATGAGAAACATTCCACAAAAGAAACAAATGGAGTCACAGAACATTCGACAAATAATCAGAGGTCCAGGTAGATAATAAACCTCTGAAGTAGAACTACTTTTTCCTCTTATAAATTGTTAACTGGAATCATATTCAATCTTTTGGATAAACAATTGGTTATATTAAATCAGAAATCATAACTTCGTCAGGATCATTTTGCTCATTTTGCAAAAAAATAGTGAAATATGGCTAGAAAGAATTTAAAAAACAAATATTTTTGCAAAAAATATTTCGCCCGGTTAGAAACGCTCATTTTCACCCACTTTGCGCAGAAAAATCGTATTCAACCCTTGAGAGGAGAATGAGATAAGCATTTCCCATGTGCTTACAACCCTCACCTTCGGCTCGAGTCGTCATTGTACACGCGAGGACGACTTCTCTATCTCCTCCCTTGGTGAAAAATATACTATTTTTAGTAAATACAAAAAATTGGAAAAAGAAGTGCCAACGGCACGTGGTGTTCCCAAGCGGTCACCCATCTAAGTACTAACCACGCTCAACGCTGCTTAGCTTCAGTGATCGGTCGAGAACTGGCGTGATATGGCTGTTAGCTATAAAAAAGAAAAAAATCTCGACTGGGAAAATTCTAAAAAGTTGATAAATTTTTATCAACAAAATGCAGACATCGAATACTTAATAATAATAACAACTAATGCATTGTGACGTATTGGGATCGACCAATACGTCGATTATAAATAAATATACAATAAACCGAGCAATGGTGGATGACGTGAGTTGGAGACATGATCCCTCCTTCCTGCTATCCAGACATTGCTCACCAGTCCCAGGGTATGACTTGGCGATTGGTCAGCAGTCCCTCGGTATTGTTGGATACCTTGGTCAGCGGACATACAATCCCATTTGAATACCTTGGTCAGCAGTCACACGGTGTTTTCTGGATACCTGAATAAGCAGTTTCATGGTTTTGCAGAGTCCAGTCCACGTGAGTGGACTGTTTTAATGTGTAAGTCTCTGTCAATGATGACAAGAGACAATGTTAGTGAAGCAAAACCGTGGGACCGCTTAGATCAGCAAATTGGGGCTTGGACGAGTTTGAGAGATTCCTTGAGAGACAGAATACGTTCAGGACTAGAACAGAGCAGACCTCCGAGCTCAGGCCTTCAGCCACCATCGAGTCCAAGTCCCAAGTCGGTGATCTAGTCTAGCTAGCAACGCGAGATACCATCCCAACAGCCTCGCTGTATAAACGAATTACCTATTGAACATCTATTATCTAACCCACGAGTGTTACATCAGTTAAATATACCCCAATCCCCAACGTGAGTGAACCTCCCTGAGAGCTAGCAGAGCTAGCTGGACACTTGGGGTGATTGACGGCCCCAGCAGTACAGTCCAGTCATCCACAGAGCTAGCTGGACACTTGGGGTGATTGACGGCCCCAGCAGTACAGTCCAGTCATCCATTGTCGTACGGGCAGTACGACAATCAGAGAGGATAATCCGGGATAACCAGTGAAAATATATATTGGAAATACACAAGGAAAGAGGTGTAAAATCCCAATTATACCACTCAGTACTAACCTAGTGGGTGGTATAATCCTAAACGTCACAGCATAAATCAATGTTTCGTTTTTCACAATGAATTGGCACTCATTCCGTAAGATATCCTACACTAAGTGAAAAGCGTACTTTCTTGAGCCAATCTTTTTCTTTCATTCCTTAAGTATTTTTCATTGTCCAGAAAATGAAAGTTATAACGTTTTTAGTTCCCTGGACAACGGGCATGCTTAAGAGACATGAAAAAAAGATTTTGAAATCGAAAGAATCGAAAATTGTGTGATAGTGAAAAATATTCTTGAACCAAAAATTAATTTTTCAGCCAAAAGCAAGTTTTTCTATCAGTGTAATCGTGACCTTCTTGCACAGAAAACAAGTCTTTACCTAATAAAATTTACATGGTTGCAGAATTACGACCTATATTCTAATCCGTATTAACTCTCATCGAAATCCGTTTGACCTCTACTTCAAAAATGATTTTGTCCTCATTTTTCTCCTTGAATGCTTAATATAAACGTTATTGTAGAGTTCTTGAGTTGCAATATCCATCGATTTCCTTATTTCACCCTGGTGATAGTATATTATGCAACATGTGCGTTATGGTGTTTTGGCTCGTGGGAGGTTGTAACACGAGCCGAAGGTGAGTGTTATAATCCCACGAGCCAAAAAACACTATAACGCACAAGTTTCATACAATATTTTATAACTCGTGAGCCCTAAAAGTATTTGCGATCTCTTAAGTCATAAAATTACTAAACAGGTAAATCATCTCATTTTTTCATTTCATTTGTGATTACTCCGACCTTCGTAAATCCCTAAAATTTTCACCTTATCTTCAAATACAAAATTATTGCATATAAAAATACTATTTTGCTTCGTTGCAGCATTTTGAAAAAATTAAGAAGAATGAGCAGACATTGCAGGAGCCAATATTCAGGAATCATTTCAAGTATTTCAAGAGCATGTAGAACACACCTTTGTGTGGGTGTTAACCATTCGATTTTCGATATTACCCCCTCCTCTACACATCAATAAATCAGCTCTTATCAATTCCATTGTCGTCCATACCATGCCCATATACACCCCACACCAGTCCCCCTCGAAATTTATGATCAAACCGGTCTTTTCTTCAGAAGTCTCTATTTTCCTAAAAAATCTCCACAATGTGTTTCTCAAACAAGTGAAAGTATCCGTCAAACCGGATGCCCAGAGACTTGATAAAGCAGTTGCCCCTGTCCTCATGAGAGGAAAAAAAATCTTAAAAATTATCGATTCATGATAAGTCTGCAATAGTAGCTCAGTGGCGCGTGAATTAAAAAGTTGAGACCAAGCGTAACGGGGAATCCCCGGCGCGCGTGGCATTTCTTCCGTGCTACTGGCCGTCCCTATATACTCCCCATGTACACCCGAGAGTTATTTTATTTTTCTACTCTTTTTCTGCCTGGGGTAAAAATTTAATCAACGTGAATGCCTCTCACAAGTGAGAAGATAAGCTTTCGATAACTTTCATGATCCGGGCAACAGCTGCGGCCCCCTTTGTAACCATTCCACTTGAATCTTTTTCGCGTTTAAAGGGTTATTGAGTGCGTCTTTTTTTCTATTCAGGATTGGTGAGAACTGATTAACAGACCTTGTTCAATGGAAATTTGGCGCAATCATGAGTAGTAATCCGAATTTGTGTCGATTTCTGTCTCAGGACAAATTTAGTTTAGGTTGACCAATGGACGGGAAATTTGTTGATTTCTAAAATTAAGGATTTGAATCAATGTCTTCTCTAGTAGAAATCTGTACTGTGTTCCGCCAACTTCGCCGATGAGTTTAACAGACCGCCGTAAACTTGTATGAAATAAGAGATTCTCATGAAGTCGAATTGTCTGCAAATATTGAACTTTGGTTGTGAACTATTCGTGGTCAATTTGCTGATGTCAAATATTCAAATTAAACTCCTTTAATTTATGACAATTTGAGGTTATGAGACAGTCCTGTGCGCTGACTCTGAGATGCAATTACGTTGACACATCTCTATGTTGTGGCATTAGTACACGCCCAGGTAAGAATTAACAATTGGCCCAGGCTTGGTCCAAGGGTGGCCCAACCTTGGCCAGTCAAGGCCCAAGCCAGGCATCCAAGGCTGGTCCAA